>PGCI01000401.1:0-74172 GCA_002873125.1 Puccinia coronata f. sp. avenae | reverse complement strand
TGCAACCGCCAACACAAGCTCAACCTCATTGCCCGTCTCCGTGAATTTTACTCCATTGATTGGCAGACCTCTAACACCTCCTTCCTACTGGAATTTCAAGATTTACTTGTTGAAATACAGCAGAAGCACATCAACGTGGAAGAGCTACTGGGGCTAATTCTCCAGAACATTGTAAAAGCCCCCGTATCAGCCGACGAGAACGCTTTTGAAACAACATTAACCATCGGCTCAACACAACCAACGACATTCCTTCTTTCAATGTGTGTGCCAAGAGATTACTCAAGTGGAAGGAGAACTTACCATGGCTCCTCCCCCAACAATCCCATCTTGATCAACCGTGTTCAACCCAAATCAACCACCACCTCAAACCAGAAGGGCAAACGTCCCGATTCCCAGAAGCCCCTGAGCACCACTGCACTGGCAAACGCTTTGTCGTTTCAAGGCATTGCACCCACACCTACCCAGATGGCCAACAAGGGCTCCAAGTGTAACTACTGTAAAAGGGAGGGCCACTGGAATTCAGTCTTCCAAACACTAGTCCGCGACATCAACTCCGGCCGCCTCAATGTCAGCCAACCACCACCACAAACCCAAAACCCCGACAAGGTACGCATCCAAGCAATCAATGCTACAGCCACATCCAATGACACCGTCCTTGTTGATTCAGGAGCGTCTGCTTGTGTAAGCGGTGATTCTCCTTTCTTCACTATGGAGTCCAGGCTGACTAAGCCCATTCCTGTTCTGCTGGCCTCCTGCAACTCGTCAATGACCCTAACCGGTGTTGGCAGTCTCAGAATTCCAATGCCTAACGGGACAATCCGGATCCGGAACGTCTATCATCACCCGTCCATCCCCTACGCTATCCTCTCACTTGGCATCCTCACATCTCACGGTTTCCTCCCGGTATTTGACAACAACAGCGACATGAAGTTGAAATACCAACACCGCACTTTCCACACCACCTTTGCCAAAACTGTTGGAGCCTCATCACTTCCCGCACACCCAAACCAACAGAAAACTGCTTCTTCCTCTATTCCATGTCTAACAAGCCGTCGATGGACTGCGTCAAGTGGCACAAGCAATTGGGCCACGCCAACAACAAAATTGTCCAGCAATTCCTGCAGCGGTTTGTTCCTGAAAACATTTGACCAGTTTGGAAACCCTTTTTCTGGGAGAAATGTGTACTAGCCAAAGCAACCAGTCAACGCTTTCTTCCTCCATCTATTGTCCCCAAAGACAAACCCCTTGACCTGTTTGTCTCGGATGTCATGGGACCATTCGACAACAATGTGAATGGCTTAAAGTTCACCATCACCTTGCGCGACCATGCCTCTATGTTCACTTTTGTTTCCCCCATCCACTCCAAGGCTGACGTTCCCGAACGATGGAAGACGTGGTTTGAGGTTGTACACACACACCTCGGACGGTACCCCAAATTCCTCCGTTGCGATAATGGGGGCGAATTTATATCCAAACACTTTGAGACCGTTTTAGCCAAACAAGGATTCCGCCTTGTAACCTCAGCCCCATACCATCCAGAGGAAAATGGCAAAGCGGAGCGTGTCAACTGCACCATCAACAATATGGCCCGGGTCATGCTCAACAGCTCCGGCCTGCCGTTCAAATTCTGGATCTACGCACAACAGTCAGCCGTGTACCTCCACAACCGCATCCTGCACTCCCGCATTGCCCCCAAAACCCCCATTGAGATCCTCTTCAACCAACAACCCACGCTCAAATTCATTTTTCCGTTTGGCGCACGCGCCCTTGTCTTTTGACCCACCAAGAAACGGGAACACAAATTCTTGGACCATGCCGAGGAGTGCTTCCTGGTGGGATACCCACCCTCGGCAAGGGGTGGCTCTTCTATAACAAGAATCTCCACACCATCACCCAATCAGCTAATGCGGTATTTCCAGATTACCAACAACTCCCCGTTTCACCTTTTGACACCATTGCTCAACAGAAATCAATCATTCTGCAAAACCTCGCCTGGGCAAAGAACCCACCGACGAAATCGCGGCCGCCCGAGAACTCGCTGTGCAGTCACTCCCCGTCCGGTCAGATATTGCTGTCCCCAACCACATTCACCATGCATTGGCTGGATCTCAAAGCAATCAATGGCGTCAGCAGCGGAGGCAGAACTCCAACAGCTCGGGAAACTTGGCTTCTGGTCCGCCGTCAAGCCGGTCAAAGGCCGCAAAGTCATTGGAGCCCATTGGGTCTTTGCCCTCAAACGTAACACCTCCGGCGACATTGTGCGGTTCAAAGCCCAATACGTTGAATGCGGATTTAATCAACGCCCTGGACAAGATTGTGGCAACACATACGCTCCCACTGTGTCCTTGGCCACACTCCGTCTGTTACTTTCCATATCTGTTCAAAAGGGTTACACAACCCACTCATTTGATGTCAGTTCTGCCTATCTTTACAGCCCAATCAAAGAAGAAGTCTATGTCAAACCCCCATCTGAACTACGCCTGGAACTCAAAGGGAAGGTTCTTTGCCTCCACAAAGCCTTCTATGGCACCAAACAGGCCAGCCAATGCTGGTGGTTACATTTCAAGCAAATCCTCTCCAAACTTGACTTCTTGGCGTCCGAAGTAGAATCTTCCCTCTACGTCTACAAACATGATGATGTGGTAATCTACATATGGATACATGTAGACGACGGACTTGTCGTCAGCAACTCTACAAAGGTGTTACATGAACTTCACACCAACCTCACGCAGCACCTTGACGTCAAGTGGCAAGAAGGCGTCGACCAAATTGTTGGGCTGAACGTCCGACACCATTTGGGAGAAATCACCCTTGAACAACACCTCCTAGCCACCCAGGTTGTAACAACATACACCCAACCAATTGTACACCAGAACACACCCCTACCGGAATCTCCACTGGTTACATCTACATCCAACCCTGTGGACACTTCCTCCTTCCGCTCTGTCCTCGGATCACTCATGTACCTTGCTTGTGGGACCCCGCCCCGACATTTCATACGCCGTCAACCTCCTCGCCTGATTCAGCAACAACCCTTCCATCAACTACTGGAACGCCCTTGACCACCTGGTTGGGTATGTGCGGAAGAATCCTTGTCAAGGGATTAAGCCGGCCCCGGAACGCCTTCTGTCCAACTTTACGTCAACGTGGGATGGGGAGGAGAGCACGGGCAATCCACAACCGGGTTTATACTCCGGCACTACGGGAACCCCAATAGCTTGGGGCTCAAAACAACAAGACATTGTCGCAATGTTGATGTGCGCAGCCGAATACGTTGCCCTCTCCATTGCCACCAGAACCTCGCCAACTTGAAAATCGTGCTAGACGACATTGACCCAGTGACTGATTATGAGATCCTCTGTGACAATCAGGCCGCAGTTCTGGTTGCAACCGATAACGTGTCCAAGAAGAAAATACGGTACCTTCAACGCGCCTTTTACTTTGTCAACATCTACGGCGAAATAAGGTGAAACTCTACTGGATTCCTAACACCAAACAACTAGCCGACGTGTTCACTAAAAGACTAGCCCAACCAAGCATTGTCAAGCCATTGATTCAATCAATATCTCCGACACACCCGCCAATTTTTTCTCCTCTCCCTAATTTCTTTTTGTTATTTTCACTACAAACATTTGTAATTTCACCTAAAGAAAAAACTACTGTTTTGGGTTAAGCAAAATGTTAACTTTTTTCAACAAAATGGCTCAGTAATAAAAATTGAGCAAAACTGAGCATGCTCAGCAAAATCCCCCAAAGTTGCCATAATGAATAAAAATCATTTCTGCTCAGTTTCTAAAAAAAAAAAAAAATTTGCTGAGCATGCTCAGTAAAGCTTATTTTTCACTTCTGACCATTTTCTGTAAAATTGGGTATATGTTTTGCCCATCCCAATTTTACATTTTCTTTCTGGGCAGAGTTTGCAAATGTTTGTAGTGTTTGTCTCATTCCATTGTTTCTATGTCTTAATTTTCTGTCCTTCTCTTTATTCCTTTTCTCGTTCATCATCCCGTATCAGTTATAAAATAACTCAATGTTGGGAGGGGCTGTAAGACATAGCGTGGATTATCAACATTGTTATTTCATAATATATGTCATGTTTTGTTTTCTTTCTTTTTTCACATACTATGCTAGCATATTCATCATCAGTCTCACGTCTCAAGATCTCAGTATTTCATATTATGTTCTTCAGTCTCTCATCACCAAAGTCTTCACAACATAAAACCCGTTACTAGCCAGATGTGTTTCCTTCATTGTTTTATCTCCGCATCTGTCTAGTCTCTGGAAAAATATTAATACATATTTTTTGCTTCTTATAGGTTTGTACATAGTTCTACACATCTGCGATATCATCGTTTGATCTCCGCATCTGTCTAGTCTCTGGAAAAATATTAATACTTATTTTTTGCTTCTTATAGACTTGGGCACGTGTCAAGTTGCTCAGATGTTTGGATGTTGAGATTGTTCAGTTTTTTTGTCTCTCACCCGCAAACTGACCCCCTCTAGCCATTACTAAAGTGCCCATTTATCCCCTGCCGAACTACATACTGTCTTTCCAATAAAGCTTGGACACGTTACTTTTTTGGGATATTATAGTTATGTGGTTGCAGTGCACAGCGGAGTTAAATCTTGGACTTTCTACCTGATTTAGCAGAATGTCCTTCCACAGCAAATCAGGATCTCTCTTTCCTGCGCTTCCCATTCAAACAATGGCGTTTTGGTCGTATTCGCCGGCGATTAAGGCTCTGGCGGTCCGAATGCTTTTGGAGGGTGGATTGCAATTGCATATACGCCAAACGCTTGGTAGATCGATCTCTAGGCAATCTTTTGATTGATGGCTCAAGTTGTACCAACAAACTCAATTGGTTATTTGTGATCCTTCCACCTACAAGACCCGTGGCCGGCCTACTATGCTCACACCAGGGGATTGCACTTTTATGGTTGAACTGGTCCAATCTGAACCTGGACTGTTCTTGGAAGAGATACAAAAGCGACTGTACGACTCAACTGGTACCCTACTCAGCTTTCAAGCTGTTCACAATAATTTGGTCAACAAATTATTGATAACGTTGAAGAAGCCTTCAACAGCAAACTGCCGAAAAGATCTTTTGGGCAAGTGGGCATTTGTCGAGCGAATGGACTCTTTCCCCGCTGAATTCCTGGTCTTTGTTGGTAAGCTTTGAGGATCTGTTATTCTCTCTCTCTGAATTTAAAGCAAACTCATTTTTGTGTGATGTTGTCAGACAAAAGCTCCTTTTGTGACAAAGATTTACTCCGTTCATTTGCCAGATCAAAGCAAGGAACACCTGCAACTTGCTTGATTGTTAATCAAAATCCTGAGCGCTGGAGCCTACTGTCAGCGATCTTGGTTGAAGGTATGGCTGCACTCACAACCACACCTGACACCTTTAACCGTGCTAAATTTGAGCACTTTCTTGAATTTGACTTGGTAAGCAAATGTCAATCCAAGGATTCAGCTAGATTTTGGTCTGACATCAGCTCTTGAAGATCCCTCGTATGAACAGATATCCGGATGCAAACTTGGTGATTGTCTGTGACAATGCTACAATCCACCAAGGTGCCAGAATACGGCAGATTTGTGATATCGCTGGAGTCCGACTTATCTACCTTCCACCCTATTGCCCGGAGCTCAACCCGATTGAGCTCTGTTTTGCATTGATAAAACAGAGACTCCAAGCTTCTCAAACTCTCAGCCATGCCATCAATTCCAAATGGGAAATTCGCAAAGTTGCAGCAGATGTCATGACAAAGGAGTTGTGCTGTAAGCTTGTCAAACATTGTGGCTATTGTGTGCCAACTGATTGATTTTGAACTCCTTCTTCTTCATTTCTTCTGGTCTTGATTAGCAATTAGTTGCTCTTGAGTTTTTTTTACTGTCAAACAATGTTTTCAAAGCCGATAACCCCTATATATATATTGCTATTGTCCTAAATTAACAAAATTAACCTGTCTTGTCACACAATTACAAATGATTGATTACAGATATGATTACTGTTTGAAGTGATGCAATAATTTCAAACCATGCAAGAAAAATGCTAATACCAGAGTGAAAAGCTGGTAGATGCGAGCAATGTGATGTAGTAGACTGTAGGGCTAATAAATGTCACTACATGCCCTACACACTACAAACATTTGTAATTTCACCTAAAGAAAAAACTACTGTTTGGGTTAAGCAAAATGTTAACTTTTTTCAACAAAATGGCTCAGTAATAAAAATTGAGCAAAACTGAGCATGCTCAGCAAAATACCCCAAAGTTGCCATAATGAATAAAAATCATTTCTGCTCAGTTTCTAAAAAAAAAAAAAAATTTGCTGAGCATGCTCAGTAAAGCTTATTTTTCACTTCTGACCATTTTCTGTAAAATTGGGTATATGTTTTGCCCATCCCAATTTTACATTTTCTTTCTGGGCAGAGTTGCAAATGTTTGTAGTGTACAATATATCCCGTATGGGATACTGAGTAAGACATTACGGGATATATGGGATATCTTGTAGTGGTTAACTTTTTCAAACAAACCCCATATAACATCACCATATCACCATATCATATAACTGTCATATCCCAATATACCAATATCATATCACTTTCATATTACAAGATAACACCATCTGATCACTATCATATCACAAGATATAAACACTATTGTAAGCACTGTCAGCATTGACCAGTCAAACATGGATGGTCCAGCAGTGCTCAAACATCTGTGTTCAACCAGTGATCTTGGACAGTAATTGTCCAACCAAAGCCCATGCTGGCCATTCAAGCGGGTCTGCCCAATCAGTTCCTGGCTGGTGGTGACTGGTTGCATTCAAACCAATTGGACAGGCCCCAACTGGCTGGCACAGGTTTTGGTCAGACCGTTCCTGTCCAATCACTGGTTAAACACAGCTGTTCAAGAACTGCTCAACCAGCTGTGTTTGACCAATCAATGCTTGCCTCACTCCAAGCTTGCATCAACTAAGGACTTCAGTAATACTCAAGTTGCCACATGTCAACTGCCAGCATTTGAGCAAGTTTTTATTGCAGTGCCTAGCCCAGTGGCTTTTCCAGTGCATTGCCGCAAGGAGTGCTTGACCTGATCAACAAGTGCAAAAAAAATTGGTAAACTCCATGCAAAACATCTGTACTAATGTGGACAACTTTCCAAAGCAATCTGCAGATTGCAACTCCATGCAAAAAATTAGTAGAAATGTTTTGCATGGGGTTTAGAAATTTTGTTGCACTTGTTGATCAGGTCAAGCACTTCTTTTGGCAATGCGCTGGTACAAGCTGATTCAGTTTTCCTCCTTTTGCTGCCCTCTGCTCCCTGATGTCACACAAAGATACTGTCCTTTGTATTTTCCAAACTCCCTTTCCCATCTCCGGTTCCTTCCTGAAGAAATCCATTTACACCATTCCCTGACTTTTCTGCACCCTGCACTGTGACACCATGCAACTTTACTACCATCCATTTCTGTTCTCAAATGCAAAAGTACCCAACAGTCACCAACAACCAAAAGGCTTGTTGTCACAAGTGCTTTCCGCGGTTGGTGCTCTATAGTCTCACTTTTGAAATCCTGCCATTGCGGCAAAACCTTTAGTATCATGCCTTTAGCCTGTCAAGATTGGGCTTCACACATCAAAATTTCACAAATTACCTATTTTTCCCGTGTCTTCCCAGGAAAAAAGACCCTTGCACATGGTGAATCAAAAGCATAGATATGGCCAATTGATTTCTCTGACTTGAGTCAAGGGTAGATTTTCATGTAGTGTTGTGGCAGTATGATTCCTTTTGCCTGTTAAGATGTGACACCACGCATCAAAATTTCACAAATTACCCTTTTTTTTCTATGTTTTCTCATGACAGAAGACCATTGCACATGGTAAATCAAAAACATAGATATGGCCAATTAACTCCTGTGAGCCAAGATTTGATTTGCATATAGTGGTGTGGTGGTATCACGTGTTTTGCCTGTCAAGATTTGGCTTCACGCATGAAAATTTCACAAATTACACTTTTTTCCTGTGTTTTCTCATGAAAAAGACTGTTGCACTTGGTGAATCAAAAACATAGATATGGCCAATTGATGCCTCTGAGTCAATTGTTTATTTGAGTATTGTGGTGTGGTAGTATCATGCCTTTTGCCTGTCAAGATTGGGCATCACGCATCAAAAGTTTACAAATTACCTAGTTTTACCATGTTTTCTTTGGAAAAAAGACCCTTTCACATGGTAAATCAGAGACATAGATATGAAAAATTGATGCCTGTGACCCAAGTCAGGATGAAACCGGGTTGGGTTTGGGTCAAAAAACAGTGCCCAGACCCGACCCATCAGTAGAGCGGGTTGGGTCGGGTCGGGTCAAATTCTCCATTTCCCTGACTGGACCCGGACCCATTTAGCTGGAAACCGGGTCTGGGTTGGGTTGGGTCGGGTTATTACCGGGCCGACCCAGACTTCATACCCTCATAAGGGTATGAAATTACCTAATAATGATATTTTGTCTGCTTATTGGGTCAACCCAATGCAATATGGCTGCCCGAACCCGACCCGGAATCTGCGCGGGTTGGTTCGGGTCGGGTCAGAATTGCAAGATATTCTGGAATTTCTGCCCGAACCCGACCCATTTAGAGCCGGGTCACGGGTCGGTTGCGGGTTGGCCCGACCCACTTTCATCCTGAGACCCAAGGATTGATTTTCATAAAGTGGTGTGGTAGTATCACATGTTTTACCTGTCAGGATTGGGCTTCACACGTGAAAATTTCACAAATTAGCTATTTTTCCTGTGTTTTCTCAGGAAAAAAGACCCTTGCACATGATGAATCAAAAACATAAAAATTAAAAATTGATGCATCTGAGTAAAAGGTTGATTTGCATATAGTGGTGTATGGTAGTATCATGCCTTTTGCCTGTCAAGATTTGGCTTCAAACATCAAACTTTCACAAATTAACTATTTTGTCTGTGTTTCCTCATGGAAAGGGACCCCTGCACATGGTGAATCAAAAACATAGATAGAGCCAAATGATAGCTGTGAGTCAATGTTCATCTTTGATATAGTGGTGTGGTATTAACACATGTTTTGCCTGTCACGATTTGGCTTCACACATGAATATTTCACAAATTACCTTTTTTTCTGCATTTTCTCAGGAAAAAAGACCCTTGCACATGGTGAAACAAAAAAATAGATACATAAATTGATGCATGTGAGCCAAGATTTGATTTTTAAATAGTAGTGTGGTATTATTGCGTGTTTTTCTTGTCAAGATTTTGCTTCACGCATGAAAATTTAACAAATTACCCACTTTTTCTGCATTTTCTCAGGAAAAAAGACCCTTGCACATGGTGAATCAAAAATGTAGATATGGAAAATTGATGCCTTTGAGCCAAGGATTGATTTGAATCTAGTGGTGTGGTAGTATCATGCCTATTGCCTGTCAAGATTGGGCTTCACACATCAAAATTTCACAAATTCCCTATTTATCCCACATTTTCTCAGGAAAAAAAACCCTTGCACATGGTGAATCAAAAACATGGATATATCCAATTGATGCCTGTGAGACAAGGTTTTATTGTCATCTATTGCTGTGGTAGTATCACGTGTTTTGCGGGTCAAGATGTGGCCTCACACATGAATATGTCACAAATCACCTTTTTTTTCTGCCTTTTCTCAGGAAAAAAGACCCTTGCACATGGTGAAAGAAAATCAAAGATATAGAAAATTGATGCTTGTGAGCCAAGGTTTGATTTTCATATAGTGGTGTGGTAAGATTGTGTGTTTTGCTTTTCAAGATTTGGCTTCTTGCATCAAAATTTCACAAATTAACTTTTCCTCAGGAAAAAAGACCCTTGCACAGAGTGAATCAAAAACATAGACATGGACAATTCATGCCTGTGAGTCAAGGTTTGATTTGAATATACTTGTTTGGTAATATCATGCCCTTTGCCTGTCAAGATTGGTCTTCCTGCATCAAAATTTCACAAATTACCTTTTTTCCTGTGTTTTCCCAGGAAAAAACACCCTTGCACATGGTCAATCAAAAATATTGATATGGCAATTGATGCCTGTGAGCCAAGGTTTGATTTGCATATGTTGGTATTATCACTTGTTTTGCCTGTCAAGATTTGGCTTCACGCATCAACATTTCACAAATTACCTATTTTTCCTGTGTTTTCCCATGAAAAAGACCCTTGCACATGGTAAATCAAAAACACAGATATACCCAACTTAGGCCTCTGAATTAGGGTTTGATTTCCATATAGTGGTGTTTTACTATCATGACTTTTGCCTGTCAAGGCTTGGCTTCATGCAACAAAAGATCACAAATTACCCGTGTTTTCTGTGTTGTCTCATGAACAAAGACCCTTTTACATGGTGAATCAAAAACATGGATATGGCCAATTGATGCCTGTGAGCCAAGGTTTGATTTGCATATAGTGGTGTGGCAGTTTCATGCATTTTGCCTGTCAAGATTGGGCTTTGTGCATCAAAATTTCATTGATTCACCATGTGCAAGGGGCTTTTTTCCTGAGAAAACAGGGGAAGAATAGGTAATTTGTGAAATTTTGATGCACAAAGCCCAATCTTGGTAGGCAAAAGGCATGATAATACCACGCCACAATATGAAAATCACACCTTGGCTCACAGGCAGCAATTTGCCGTATCTATGTTTTTGATTCACCATGTGAAAGGGTCTTTGTTCCTGAGAAAACACAGAAATAACGGGTAATTTGTGAACTTTTGATGCGTGTAGCCAAGTCTTGACAGGCAAAAGGCATGATACTACAACACCACTATATGGGAATCATAACCTGACTCAGAAGTATCAATTGGCTATATCTGTGTTTTTGATTCACCATGTGCAAGGGTCTTTTTTCCTGAGAAAACACAGGAAAAAAGGTAATAGGGGGTATCAAATATACCAAATCCACCATTAAAAACCAGTCAATTATCCAAAAATCTTTTTCTTCAAAGTGGATCCAAAACAGTGATTGATGAGCAACCAACATGTTTTAAAAATGGTGGATTTCCAAAAACCAGTCAATTGCATAAGTGTGGATTTGCCTATATTTGATACCCCCTAATTTGTGAAACTTTGATGCATGAAGCCAAATCTTGACAGCCAAAAAACGCAATGAATGCTAACAAACCACTAGGTGAAAACCAAACCTTGGCTCACAGGCATGAATTGGCCATATCTATGTCTTTGATTCACCATGTGAAAGGGTCCTTTTTCCTGAGAAAACACGGGAAAATAGGTAAGTTGTTAAGATTTGATTTGTTAAGCAAAATCTTGACAGGCAAAAGGCATGTTAATACCACACCACTATATGCAAATGAACCCTTGATTCTGATACATCAATTGGCCATACCTAATTTTTTGATTCACCGTGTGAAAGGGTCTTTGTCCCTGAGAAAACGCAGAAAAAACGGGAGATTTTGGAAATTTTCAATTGTGAAGCCAACTCTTGATGGGAAAAACATGTGATACTACCACATCAATCTTTAAAAATCAAACCTCGGCTCACATTCATCAATTGGCTTTACCCATTTTTTTGATTCACCATGTGCAAGGGGCTTTTTTCCTGAGAAAACAGGGGAAAAATAGGGAATTTGTGAAATTTTGATGCGCAAAGCCCAATCTGGACAGGCAAAAGGCATGATACTACAACAACACTACATTCAAATCAATCCTGGGCTCACAGACATCAATTGACCATATCTACATTTTTGATTCAACATGTGCAAGGGTATTTTTTCCTGAGAAAATGCAGAAAAAATGGGCAATTTGTGAAATTTTGATGCATGAAGCCAAATCTTGACAAGCAAAAAACACTAATACCACACCACTATATGAAAAAAAAAATTGGCTCAAAGGCATCAATTTTCTATATTGATTTTTTTCCACCATGTGTAAGGGTCTTTTTTCCTGAGAAAAAACAGAAAAAAAAAGTAATTTGTGAAATATTCATGCGTGAAGCCAAATCTTGACAGGCAAAAAATGTGATAATACCACACCACTATATCAAAAATGACACTTCCGGCATTAACAGGTCAAACACGGCAGTTCAAGCGGTGCTTGAACAGCCGTGTTCGACCGGTGGTTGGACGGGCACTGTCCGACCAAAGCAAGAGCCAACTGGTTGGACAGATTTGTCCAACCGGTCCCGGCTGGTCCTGTGCAACCGGTCCCAGGAACTTATTGGACAGGCCTGTCCAACCCGCTGGCAGGTGCTTTGGTCAGACAGTGCCTGTCCGACCACCGGTCAAACACGGCTGTTTGAGCACCGCTTGAACTGCCGTGTTCAACCGGTTAATGCCGGCAGTGTGAACATCGACTTGCAGCTATAAATAGGCCATATATTTTTTTGATTCACCATTTTCAGGGGTCCTTTTTCATGAGGAAACAAAGAAAAAATAGGTAATTTGTGAATTTTTGATGTGTGAAGCCAAATCTTGACAGGCAAAACACGTGATACCACCACACCACTATATGCAAATCAAATCTTGGCTCACAGGAGTTAATTGGCCATATCTATGTTTTTGATTTACCATGTGCAATGGTCTTCTGTCATGAGAAAACATAGAAAAAAAAGGGTAATTTGTGAAATTTTGATGCGTGGTGTCACATCTTAACAGGCAAAAGGAATCATACTGCCACAACACTACATGAAAATCTACCCTTGACTCAAGTCAGAGAAATCAATTGGCCATATCTATGCTTTTGATTCACCATGTGCAAGGGTCTTTTTTCCTGGGAAGACACGGGAAAAATAGGTAATTTGTGAAATTTTGATGTGTGAAGCCCAATCTTGACAGGCCAAAGGCATGATACTAAAGGTTTTGCCGCAATAGCAGGATTTCAAAATTGAGACTATAGAGCACCAACCGCGGAAAGCACTTGTGACAACAAGCCTTTTGGTTGTTGGTGACTGTTGGGTACTTTTGCATTTGAGAACAGAAATGGATGGTAGTAAAGTTGCATGGTGTCACAGTGCAGGGTGCAGAAAAGTCAGGGAATGGTGTAAATGGATTTCTTCAGGAAGGAACCGGAGATGGGAAAGGGAGTTTGGAAAATACAAAGGACAGTATCTTTGTGTGACATCAGGGAGCAGAGGGCAGCAAAAGGAGGAAAACTGAATCAGCTTGTACCAGCGCATTGCCAAAAGAAGTGCTTGACCTGATCAACAAGTGCAACAAAATTTCTAAACCCCATGCAAAACATTTCTACTAATTTTTTGCATGGAGTTGCAATCTGCAGATTGCTTTGGAAAGTTGTCCACATTAGTACAGATGTTTTGCATGGAGTTTACCATTTTTTTTTGCACTTGTTGATCAGGTCAAGCACTCCTTGCGGCAATGCACTGGAAAAGCCACTGGGCTAGGCACTGCAATAAAAACTTGCTCAAATGCTGGCAGTTGACATGTGGCAACTTGAGTATTACTGAAGTCCGTAGTTGATGCAAGCTTGGAGTGAGGCAAGCTTCAATTCTGGCATTGATTGGTCAAACACAGCTGGTTGAGCAGTTCTTGAACAGCTGTGTTTAACCAGTGATTGGACAGGCACGGTCTGACCAAAGCCCGTGCCAGCCAGTTGGGGCCTGTCCAATTGGTTTGAATGCAACCAGTCACCACCAGCCAGGAACTGATTGGGCAGACCCTCTTGAATGGCCAGCATGGGCTTTGGTTGGACAATGCCTGTCCAAGATCACTGGTTGAACACAGATGTTTGATCACTGCTGGACCATCCATGTTTGACTGGTCAATGCTGACAGTGCTTACAATAGTGTTTATATCTTGTGATATGATAGTGATAAGATGGTGTTATCTTGTAATATGACAGTGATATGATATTGTTATATTGGGATATGACAGTTATATGATATGGTGATATGGTGATATTATATGAGGGTGGTTTGAAAAAGTTGACCACTACAAGATATTCCGTATATCCCGTAATGTTTTACTCAGTATCCCATATGGGATATATTGTAGGGTATGTTGTGTGTGTTATTGATATTCAAAGGCTAATGCTGGTAAGTAATCAAGCTGATTCTTTTGAGGCTAAGTAGTGATCAAAATTGAAAACATTGTCTATTAATTGAGCAATTACTCCATCTTTCAAGCCCCATTCAAGCATACGGTCAGGGGTGATAATCTTAGACAAGAAGAATTTTGGATGGGTGACCTTGTTTTGGTCAAGAATCTGGAATACTTGTTCTCGTATTGCGGGACAAACACCAACAAACTCTATATACTCCTTTAATAAATTGGTGTTGGGTTTTATGACGGGTTGAGCTGATTGAGGTGATGGGCTGCAACTAGCATGATCAATCCTTTGTTTTTTGGAACTCAAGTTGAAGAATTTAAAGCTGGACGGTGGCAACAAGATGTTCATGCCATTGACCAACTCCCTTCACAAAACATGTGCTATGAGTACATTTTATGAGTCCATGAAAAAAGGTCTGTACTCAACATTGCAGAAGCCCACTCTTGAACCATTTTCTGAGTCAAGGGAATGTATCAATTCTTATTTCCGGGGTCTAAAAAGACAGGCAACTTCTGGTGGTAATTTTTATCTGGCTTGTGTTTGTTGTAGATCTGGCGCATGAGAACATTGACAGGATTGAAGTTCTCAGCCACAACTTCTTTGCTCGGACCGGGATCTCCCGTAGCTTGGTGTTTCAAAGCAGCATCTCTGGCGGCCTGCTGGGTTAAGATGTGGTCTTGGATCTCAGCTTCAGCCTGGGCTTGCTTGAGAGCCTTGTCAGGGTTTTCCATGACAATTTCCAAGCCAGTTTTGGTTTGATCTTTTCCAAGCTCAGCCACAGTATTGATCCAGTGAGTGTACAAAGCTTCAATGTTGATCGTGTAGTCCCTGTTCTTGTTCAACTCAGAAAATCTGCTCGAAGTTATCCAGACCTTCCAGTCAACAGAATTATTCTCAATTGCTTCTTGAATTAACACGGACGCGTTTGCCACGTGCTCGTTACATTTCTCGCCAACGAGGGTTCGGAACTCTTCAAACAATAAGGAGCCGGCCTTGAATTCAATCTGGAATTTTTTCTTGGGTTCCACTTGTCTCCAACCCTTACCGCCCGCACCCTTTGGACAGAAGAGCTTGAATCCGGTCTTGCAGACAATGATTTGCACCTGGAAAAATCCAACCAATGTGAATAATCTGCTTGTAAGAATAAAAAAAATCAGGCTGACATCATCCTCTGGTGATGGCGTGGGACCAATACCATTAATACGCCTGTTCTCGCTGGCAGTATGATATCCCGGCGGCGGGTTTTCTCTTCTAAAAATATTGATTCCAAAATGGGACATTTGAGCAAGACTGGATTTTATTAGCAGACAGAAGATGTGGGATTGAACCCAATGGTATTAGAATACAACTTGTTTTTTTTTTAAAACAGAGGGAACAGCAAATCTCTCCTGCTGTGGTCATGGGAGCGAGTCATTACACAGGAGGCAGAAAAGGATAAAACTCGGATTCAAAATCCAAGATCCCATCCATTTTGGGCGCACAGCAAGAATCCTGTCCAAGCTTTCATGGAAAGACAGTAGCTTACTAGTGGCCACAGGTGCAGTTGTGATAATGTGAAAGCTGGATGAAGTACATAATTATGCACTTTGTGGCTGACAAAGTGTACTAAATTAATTGCATATTAAAGCATGATTTTCATGCAAATCCTTTTTCTTTTTTTCTTTTTTTCGGAGCGGAAACTTTCATTCAATTTTCAGGAAAACAGCAAGAATTTTTGGGACTGCTGTACTTATTTAAATAGTTATTATCTGATTTGTTGTGTTTCTCTCTCCTTCCAATCAAAGAGTTCACTGCCATTCTCATGAAGGCATTCAAGTCATTCGCAGACTCGATCCACTTCCAGTGGATGCGGGGTTTTTGCAGGGCGGACAGCCGGTGTATTTCTCGCTGCTGAACCAGGAGGGCTCTGCGGGCCTCGAGTTTGTGCTGGCTAGCACCGACGGCACCGAGATGCACGCCTTGCCCAACCACCCCCACAACAACAACAACAATAATAATTTAAGCAGCCCAGACCCCCTCCACCCGTCGCCGCCGCCCTACGCCCCCCGCATAATCATCACTTGCCGCCCAAGGACAAGCAACCCGCCCCAAGCAGTCGTCGCCCGGATTCGTCCAGCGGTAGCAGCAGGCCAACCAATGAGCCCTTGTCTCGCCAGAAGGGCAAGCAGCGCGCGTCGCCTGACAGCAGCCGTGTTGACTTGTCGGCCTCAAGGTCCATGTCGAACCCGGCCGGTGCGCGCCAACAACCAATCAACAATCCTGGAGCAAAGGACGGCCGAGGAGGCCAGCCCGTCAAGCTCTTCAAGCCCGCGGACCACTCCTTGGAGGAACCAGACAACAACGAGGACGATGACGAACTGGACCGGATCCCCGCTACCACCTGGGACCATGTCAAGCAGCAGGCTTTCGCTCTCAGCCAGTCCCGCAAGTGCCAGAGACTCCACTCCCTCTCCCACTCCGCTACCCCTGACCATCTTCACGCCCCCGCTCCCGCAGCCGACAACGACAAACAGCTCTTGCCTTCTCAAGCTCCGGGTCACTCCAACGAACAGGTACACCCTCCCCTCTATCTCACTTTCTAAACGGAAAAAACTTTGCACTGACAAACTGTGTTTTGATCCATCAACCGCCATTGCTTTCTCTGTCTCTCTCTCTCTCTCTCTGTCTCTCTCTTGTTATAAGCCGCACTGGAAATTGTTCTTTGATTGAATGTTCTTTTAATATCACCCTGCGACCCTGAGTCTCTTCTCATGCTGCAATATAGTTCACGTTCCAGAATCCACACTCCGGGCTGTGGTGCGCAGCTGGAAAGTGTGGAAGCTACCGCTGTATTTTACCACATCCACTCGAAAGCAATTATCAACAAACACACACATATATATATACCTCTGCAACCAACTCGGTATGTCGGGCCTCAGTAGAAGTGGCCCACCAAGTCGACTTTTTTTTCTTTTTCTTCTTCTTCTTCATGCCAAGCGCTGTAATGCACTTGATATATATGAGCCTTCCGAAATGCACAGTGTGTTGCGGGTGGCGTCTGCTGGAGATAAAGGAGGGATATCCATAAAACTTTGACGAGAGAGGACTACCCTGAAATTTAAGTAGAAGGGGAAGGAATAGAGTCATGTTTCTCTTAGCTGGGTTGAAAGTAGAAGGAAACCTTCCTGATGAGAAATCACACACTGGATGTTGTACCCTGACGAGGAACTGGGCTTCCTAAAAGAGATGGGATCTCATTGCTAGCGCGGCCACCCTGAGGCTGAGTGCTCTGCCTCGTCTGAAGATTCTCCCAGTGACAGGTAGCATGACAGAACGCTATTCTGGATGGCGCAGACTTTCTCAACCAAACGGCATTCATCCAGGAGAACTCGCCCTCCTCCTCATCAAATTACATCTCAAAGGGATTGCCGTAGATCCCGTATTGCGGTCGGCTATGCCGAGGTGGGTGGGGTAGGCAGAGCGTGTACCCTCTTCATTCCGACATATTTATGTACAAGCTCCCCTAATGCGGGGGTTCAAGTTGGTGCAAGAGGAGAAGAACTGGTTGAAAAGAATAAGATTTGGTTAAAAGAGTGACACGAAGTAGAAGATGAAAGTCTAGTTATACACAGAGAAAAGAAAAGAAAAGACAAGAAAAAAATCTGAAAAAGTGGGAGTCAAGAGTTTTGTCGAAGAAGAAGAAGAAATGTATTTACACATAGGAAAAGGGAAGTTCATAAGGATCAAAAGGAGTTAGAACCCAAGTTGGCAATGTGATCACGTGTTTCAGCTATGTACATGTATGTCCATCCAGCTTGCTCAGGAAAGTCCGACTCCAGGGGGGGGGGGGGGGGGGGGGGGGTGGCATGACGGGTTTGCTGCTTGATGGCAGCCTGCAATGTGTCGAGTTGAGCTTTGAGTTGGGTGTGCTGTTGGGCAAGTGCCTCCATGGCGGCGCGTTGCGTGTCCATTGCAGCGCGTTGCGTGTCCATTGCAGCGCGTTGCGTGTCCATTGCAGCGCGTTGCGTGTCCATTGCAGCGCGTTGCGTGTCCATTGCAGCGCGTAGTGCAGCAACCTCCTCTTCCAGGATACCAGCTGTGGTGAAAACCAAGACAAGTCAGTATATTGTACATATGTATGCCAAAGCAACGTTCAAAACAATAATGGCCTTCATGAATTACATACCCGCATTCAATCTCCGGGACTGGAATATCTTTTCAACTTTTCATGTACATCTTGGGATTAGTATTTTTTCTTTTTATCATGAAGTCATGTGCAAAAAAAGTATGTAACTCACTGACAAACATGGCAATGGTGGAACCTGCCGCAACAAAAAGCATGATATCTGGCAGAGCAAAAAGGTGAGTATCAATATCTGGAATGAGAATTATGAATTGACTTACTTGGGTGAGTGTGCAATAGCTGTTCAGCCAAGAAGACTGCAACGTATGTGACGTGCTGTTCTGTGATGCGAGGGATTTTGTCTACAATGTGAGAGACAAAGATGTTTGGGTTATATATGTAAGAAAGCGTAGGGATGAGGCAAGAAAATATGTAGACTCACCTGCAATAAGGCTAGTCAAAGTAGCCATAACAACGCGTTGCCAGGTTCTCCCTACCGCCAGGGGGGGAAGTTGAACTGGATCGGCCATGGGTCCAGTACCAGAGAAAGAAAAGGATATACAAGTACCGGAGAAAGAAAACGATATACAGAGGTGGAAGGTGGTGGATACAAAAATGGTCGTTATTGAGAACTCAGCGTCAAGCCCTCAATGGGCATTAGGGTCAGTGCTTTGGCTCAGCGGCCAAGAACCAAATCTCATGGTTACGGTTTAACTGCAGGCAAGTAATAGTTCTTATAGCCAGTAATTCATCCAACCTGTCAATTGCTTGATGGATTTTACGCTGTGTTCCTCTGCTCACAGACGTCTAGGCATGTATGCGGCATCTCAACTTCAGGAATAGGAAAAAGACAGTGTGTCGCTAGAAGACATCCCCTGGTTTGGATAGTAGACTGTATGTATACTACATGTTTCTCTGCAGCATGGAAAAGAACAACAGAACCACAGAAAGAACAAGAAAGACAACAAACGGTTGGGGTGGGACTACGTTTTGGATGAACCAGATTTCGGTTTAAAAGCATGTGCATGGCGCTTGGTATGAGACTCAGACGGGGGGAAGTTTCTTCTTCTTTTTCTTATTCTCAACAATATGACGATTATCTTTGGCCAATTTAGAGATGGCAGATTTGAACGGTTTGAGCACCTGATGGAGCTCGGATTTCCTGCCGGACTTAGCGTGCGAGTCCAAGATAGTGAGTTTGATTTTATTCTGTTTCTTGAGCATACGCCTTTCGACGCGGAGCTGGTTAGCCGATTTGATTTTCTTCCGCGCGTTCTTGTCGAGGCTAGCGAGTTCCTGTGACAGGTCCGGGCCCTTATATCCCGTGTCGATGGGTTTGGTAAGGTCTATCCGAGGCTTCTTGGGCTGCGCACGCGTCATCGTGCCGCTCGGGTCACCAGCGTTCAGCTTGCTCCGCTTCTCCGGCTTGCTGCTACTCCCTTCTTCCCGCGTTCGTTTCAGCGCGGACGACTGCCCGGCCGAGAGATACTTCTGAAGCCGCACTTTCCGCTTGCCAATCTTGAAACTTCCCGGAGGCAAAGCCAGCATTTCCTCGACTGCATCTTGTGTCTGTTTTTAAAATAGTGACAAGAAGTAAAAATTATAATAATAATATTAACCACTCCTTTTGTTGTTGTTGCGGCGCGGACAACCGCTGTTGTCCCAAAATCCAACACAACTTACTCTCAACAGAACGTATGCAAAACCTTTCGTGAGAGAAGTGGCTTTATCCCGAACCACCCGCACTCTTTCCACCCAGGTAGGAGCCCCCTCGGGCAGGCCCTTTTTCTCCTCCAACAGGCGGCTCTCAACGGCCTTCCTGATCGACTCCTCTTCTTCCACAAGGTCTAATCCGCCGATAAACAACGTCCGCCGTTGTTCTTTGAGATCGATTGAGGGATGACTGGAGGTGCCGGAGCTCGTGGTGGGAGGTGGCGCGGTGAGATCACAACGAATGACCCGATCCATGAAGCTCGTCCCATCCGCTTTAGTGGCGATCAGCTTAGCCAACTCAGCAGCGCCCGTTAGTTCAGTCGATTCTTCTATGCCGTTTGCCGGGGGAGCAATGACGACGTAAGCCAGACAAGACTTGGCTTCTGGATGCAAGTCTCCCGTCACGTATCCGATCATGCGCTTCTGCCCACTCGTCAGAAACTTGACCGGTGCTGCGCTTGTTTCGCCCGAATCGAGGGGCTTGGCTCCTCGTCGACCAGCACCCCCCCCCCCCGGTCACATCGTCGAACGAGGGCCGCAAGCCTCCTTGAGCTTCCTGCCACGCCTTCGATCGCTTGGCCCCGTGCTGGTTCTTCGGCGGCTCATTTCCAATGGGCGTCGCCAATGGGATCCCTCGATACCGGATCGACTCGATCCGCGCCTGTGTCCCCAGCGCCGTTTCTTCCTTCAACGGGTTCAGAAGATGCTCCAGCAGAGCCCGCGAAGTGGACTAGACACACCCATCTCTCGGTTCAATTATGTATGCCCACATTGATAGAGGTGTCTTTGAAAATGTAAAAGTGAAAAAAACGAGTCTGGAAAGGTGACTGACTTTGTTCTTAACGCAATCGATATGCACGTTTCCGACGAAGACGGTGCGGGCATTTTTTTGTTCAGGGGTTTCAGTGGGATCCATCTTAGCGGGTTTTCGGGTCTTGGGCTTTGGAAGAGAGGCAGAAGTGGTACGAGCTAGTACAGTTTCATGGACTAGCGGGATATCCGAGTCTTGTTCATCGTCTTCTTCCGAGTCTTTTTGCCCTGCTTCCGAGACTTGTTCATCGTCTTTCGAGTCTTGTTCATCTTCTTCTTCCGAGTCTTGTTGATCGGCTTCCGAGTCTTGTTGATCGGATTCCGAGTCTTGTTCATCGGCATCCGAGTCTTGCTGATCGGCCTCCGAGTGTTGTGCATCGGATTGCGAGTGATTCGTGGAGTGATGATCAGAGTTCAGAGAGTGAGTGGAGGAGGGAGTCGAATGGACGGGTTGGGTGGGTTTGACGGAGGATGGCTTGTCGGGATGCAGCGCATCTTGTTTGGAGCTGCTGGGCGAACCTCTTGGCGCGTTCGATGGCCATCTTGGTCTCGTACGAGACCTCCACCGAGCTCTGATTTTGTCGAGGTTTCCTGGGTTGATGCGGTGATGATCCAGCCTTCTCCTTCTTGCTGCTGCGTGTTTGAGTCGTCTTCTTTTGCTCCTGCTTTGACGATGGTTTCGTACCGGGAGAGACAGGCGGACGGTTCTTCCCGGTTTCATCTGGGACTTCAGGGACAGCACCTTTTACCAGAATGGGTTCCAACGGCGTGAAAGTCTATGGGAAGTCAAATTTTCCCGCTCAGCTGAGGATAAAAAAAACCAGCATGAGAGGGGAACGAACGTACGCTTGATGCGAATAGGCTGTCCAGTTTGTTATCCATTTTTTCAGGATCGGCGAGTAGATGGGCTGTGGCATGGCTGGTGTTTGTTGGGTGTGAGTTCTTCTTCTTGGACTGCTTCATTTTGTGGCAGGGCTAGGCTACAGCGTTTGGGCTCTGAAGATATATACTTTTATTGAACGTAGGTGATAAAGGTATGTGAATTGAAAATAGGATGATTTCTCATTCAAGGTGCGAAAGAGACAAGCTTTTATAGAAAAAGAGATACAATGAAATGCGCGTATGATATAAGCAAGGCGGAAGAGAAACAGACGGTAGAGGAAACGTGGCTGAAACAAGGGCTCAGCTAGGCTGGGCCAAAGTAACGTAACCAGGGTGGCTAAAGGGCCTGGCCTAGGCCAGGACAACCAGCCGCTAAAGTAGCGGTCGGGTTACCAAGCTAGCCCGACGGCTACAACATCCCCCCCCTTAAGTATGAGGGGCTGACCCAGTCCCGCCGTCGATAAATTTACCATCAAATTTAACACGGAGGCGTCGAGGAGGAACAGTAAGCTTGGCGATAGCCTTCGTCTTCGCAAGAGCTTCCCTAGCTACACGCGCGTCTTTTTGCCGTAATTGCTGAGCAATGATCGGAGGAGTCGCCCACATATCATTCGTGATAAGAGAGCGTAAAGAAACGTGTCGTAGATTGTTGCCATTGACCGGTCGACCATATTCTTCACCATCGGGGGAATTTAAAATATACACATTGTTGTCGAGTTTCTTGGAAATTTCAAACGGACCGTACCAACGAGGCTGTCCCTTAGTGTATTTTTCATTTCGAAGTTTGACTGATTGTCCAACGTCATATGTAATTACATCAGGACCAAGCTTGTTATCAAAAGATTGTTTGTTTCGGGACGACCGTTCCGATAGACCAGAGAGAGCTTTGCAACGTTTTTCGTTGATTTGTCTGATATGAGCACGGAGTTCGTCCTCACCAGGGCAAACGGGATCCTCAGCGATCATGCGAGTTCGATCCACCGCGAGAGGCGGTGACACCCCATAAGTAAGTTCAAATGGAGAGAAACCACTGCTGTCGCTGGCGTGGATTCGAGTTGAATAGAGAGCTACCGCGAGAACTGATTCCCATTTCGAAGGGTCGCCGGTTTTATTTAAGCGAAAGATCGCGGCCTCTAATATACCGTTAAAACGTTCATTCTTCCCATTGGTTTGAGGGTGATAGCCGGAAGTGTTGATTTTTTCAATGTTGCTGTTGGCCAGGAATTTGAGGAGGCCTTTAGAAAGGAAATTGGATCCACGATCGGTGAGAAATTCCCGAGGAGTACCAAAAGGGATGATGACATGTTGAAGAAGAACGTCCGCAATAGCGGAGGCCGTTGCTTCCTTCATCGGAACAGCAATAGGCCAAGACGTACAGTGATCAATAACTGTAAGAATCCATTTAAAGCCACTAGGGCTACTTTCAGGCATACTGATGAAATCAGCAGACCACCGTTCGAAAGGCCCCACAGCAGGTAAAGGAACCTGCTCCGAGGTTTGTTGTGAATGACGTGGTCGTTCAAATGTTTGGCAGACCGAGCACGTACGGATATAGTCTTTGACATCTGTGGCACGATGAGGCCACCAACCTCGACCGCGCAAGAGCGAAAGCGTTGCGTCCCGACCGCGATGACCAAGGGAATCATGCACGGAGTGCAGCAAATCCAAACGGTGCACGAATGGAATGAAAGGGGAGCTTTCAGGGCGACCCGGACGTCCTTTGTATAATAAAACTTCGGCTTCGGCGTCGTAGGAAAACAATTCGCAGTTTTCCATAGCCGTGGTGATAAGAGAACTAGAAATAGCCGAAGGAATGTCAATTTTGTCGATAATGGAAGGGATAAGAAGAGGCCAGTCGGAACAATGCAAGTCGGAAGAAACTGGCTGGATAACGAGGAGATCAGATCGTCGTGAAAGAGCATCAGGAACAATATTTTCACATCCCTTTTTGTATTTAACAAGGATATCCATCTCGGAAAACTCATCAATCCATCTGGAAAGTCGTTTCGACGGGAGTTTTTGACAATGAAGATATTGCAGAGAAGCGTGATCTGTGTACACAATCGTCGTGCAGACGGCGCCATCAAGGTATACATGCCACTTACGCCAGGAATGAATAATAGCCAGGAGTTCCCGTTCCTGAGCAGGATAGTTCCGCTGGGCAGAATTTAGCTTGCTGGATTCAAAAGCAACCGGGTGAGGAAGATCATCGAGTCCAAGTTGCAAAAGAACAGCACCAATAGCATAATCCGAAGCGTCCGTCTCAATCGTGTACGGTTTGGAAGAATCCGGCATCAGAAGAACAGGGGCCGTTACCAAAGCCGCTTTTAATTCTAAAAAGGCTTTCTCATGAAGGGGAAACCATTTTATAATTTGTCGCTTCGTAACATTCCCTCCTGTCAAATCATGCAAAGGGGAAGCAATTTTAGCGAAATTTTTAACATAACGTCTGTAAAACCCGCACAAACCCAGGAAACTACGAACGTCATGAACGTTAGACGGACGCGGCCAGCTTTCAACAGCTTCGAGTTTCTCAGGCATCGGACGAATGCCGTTCTGCGAGACAAGATGTCCGACATACTGGATTTCTTCCAGCCCAAAGGAGCATTTGTGGCCACTGCAACGTAGCTCCTCAGTCTGAAGAAGCGAAAGAACCAAATCAATATGATGAGCATGATCATCCTCAGTATCTGAGTAAATTAGGATGTCATCAAGGTACACTTGAACAAAAACGTCGATGTACTCACGGAGAATGTGAGTCATCATGCGTTGAAACGTACTAGGCGCATTGACCAAACCAAAAGGCATAACAAGCCATTCATAATGGCCGTACTTCGTCCCAAACGCCGTTTTGGGTACGTCAGCAGAGGAAATTTTCATCTGATGAAATCCCTGCTGAAGATCAATCTTCGAAAAGAATTTTGCACCCTGGAGAGCGTCAAAACATTCTTGAATCAAAGGAAGAGGATGACGATCCTTCTTCGTCACACTGTTTAATGCACGATAGTCGACACAAAACCGAAGAGAACCTGACGCGTTTTTGGCAAAAAGAATGGGCGAGGACCAAGCAGAAGTCGAAGGCCGGATGAAGCCGGTGCTTTGCAACTTGTGAAGGCGTGTCTTCAGCTCTTGCAAGAGGAGAGGAGACATTTGTCGGACGTTTTGGTAAACAGGCTTGGCATCAGCCGTGTCAATTAAATGCTCAATGACTCGTTCCTTACGAGAGACAGAGTCAATCGGAGCGAACAAACCATCATACTTAGACACTAATGAACGAAGTCGAGAGCCGAAAGGTTCTGAAGAGCTGAAGATGGTCGGAAAGGAAGCTTGAGGGGCCTCACGAGGACCAAGAACATTCAGACTGCCTTCTAAAACACTACAGACAAAAACTTCTGTATTGGACTTGTTCATCTCGCGACGAAAGGCCTTGCGCGATAACGGAATGAGTTCCGGGTCGGCGGCGAAAGTCCGAAGAGTGTGAATGGAGGAGGGTGAGCAGTCGGAGGATTTCGGGAAGAAGGAGAAGGTTTTGCCGTCTGGAGTCTTCATGACCCACTCGTTCGACGTCCAGTTTGTTGAAGAAACATTTGCGGCAATCCAATCGCGACCGAGTATAACATCGTACTGGGAGAGAGGAGCTGCGCGACAAATAACTGGAAAAGCGTGATCCATCAGGATCAGACTTAACCAACACATACGAGTGCTGTGCACCACGTCGCCAAAAGCGCCTGCAACCGAAAACGGCGTATCAGATGAGTACGTCTTTAAACCTCGATCGGAGAGAAAAGACAGAGAGACATAGGATGAACCAGCACCCGTGTCAAGAAGGACGTTAGCTAGTCGTCCTTCAATTTTGAGAAAAAAATCCGCGTGAAGACTGCTCTCATGAGTCAACACAGAAACAGAGGGTAGATCAGACCCAAGTTTGTCACACACGACATCAATAGTCAAAGTACTTACACACTCCTGCGCATGGAGTAAATCTGTCCCCAAATGTGGGTGATCAGATACGAATGTTGACATGTCACGAATGTCACAAAGGGGCTCAGTTCTCTCAGTTTCAACGAGTGTGGTTTCATTGCAAGAAGACACAGAAAAAGAAGAGGATACAAAGGTCGGTGGGAGAGACGCTACCTCACCGACTAGGCTTTTAAAGATCCAACAGGTGCGGAGCCGCTTGCGCCAGAAACCTTCTTCGCCTCATACTTGAGTTGCTTGGCCGTCTTTGGTTCCGGACAGTTGGAGCTGAGATGACCGTCTTTACCGCAATTGTAACAGGCACGAGTGTTACCGTCCTTCGAGCCGGAACCCCCTGGGCGTTTGGAAGTCGAAGCTGCAGGAGTATCGGCAGGTCGTTTGTTCTGACGAGAGCCAGAGGCGATTGAATTGGCTGTCCTAGTCCGATAGGTCTGGTCCTCCTCCAAAGCCGTAACAACAATTTGATCAAAAGTAAGAGGCGTTCCTCTGCGACGTTCCACCGCTACGATCCCCTTCACTTTCTCTTTCAGGCCCCTATTCAAGCGAGCAACGAAACCCGAACTGGCCTTGTAGTGAAAACCATAATTCTTAGCCTTATGTTGCCATTCACGGAAACGCTGAAAGAAAGATTGTGCCGTCTCGTTGGGTTGTTGGTAGAGTTTGTCGTAATCGTCGAGGATGGAATCTTTTGAAACACAAAGCGGATTCAATTCGAGGAGCCAGCTACAAAAACCAGCCCAGTTACCAGGACGTGCGCCAGAATTAATGGCGTCTTCGTAATCGAGGAAAGCCTTATGTTCAAGAAGGCGAAAACCGACTAAGTGCCATACGTCTGGATGAGCCTGGCGAGAGTCCAGTACAGCCGCCAAAGTCCCGAGCCACCGTTTTACATCAATCTCAACGGAGCCGTTGTAGCGGGGACAGTTGGAAAACGACCAGTCTTTGAACACATGACCAACGTTGGTCTCGTAGCGTCCGTAGCTGGTGACACCCTCAAGAGCTGCCTGTCTAGTAGCCTCGGAGTGCAAGCGATTTAAATGGGAAGTGTCGGAGTCATCGGTGACGATCGGGCGACGGGCATGAGTACCCAAAAGCGGATCAGCAACAGATAGACCGACAAGGCCCGACAATCCCAAGGTGCTTGGGGTGGTACGATCTTTCATCTTCGCAGTGGCGTCGGAGTGTGTCATGGTGGTGTCAGCATCATCGGCAGCACTCGTACTAGCAGAATTTCCACCCGGCGAAGTCATAGGGTCACGAAAATCATCGTCTGAGTCCTCGACGAAACTCCCACGGCGAACCCAAAAGTTAGGATGCTCGGCCAACCAAAGGCGTTGTTCATGCGTCATGGTCCCAAGCTCCTCAGGAGTGTATTCGCTGGCATTCATGGGAGGGTTAGGAGCCAAACGGTTGGTGCGACCCCCACGGGAAAGGTTAACGTTGGTGTTCTTGGGGGAATGTTCGACACCCATGCTGATTAAAGCTTCAAAACAGAAGAAACAGAAGAGTCAGCCTCGTGATCCCAAACGTCGATTATCACAAAAAACAAATGCAGATCTCCGAACCCGCCCAGAGGGAAAAACGTCGGGAAGAGACAGAACGTCTTAGTATCACAAACGATACTCACAATGCAAAAAGCAAGAATTTCAATCCAAGGATGCGCGTAAGAGAACGGGAAGCGTAGACAAATAACCAAGACCGTGGGCAAATGAGTTTGCCGGGGGAGGGAAAAAAAAAGTCAAAGAAGCTAGGAATCTAAGATCGATGGAAAGAAAAAGGCCGGCTTGTTCGGATGACTCGAAGAGAATATAGAGATAAACTCAAAAAGTCGCGTCGATTGTGAGAAAATTGATGACAAAAAACGCAAGAAACTCTGAATCTAGAAAGTAAAAGAACTCGCTACCACTGTGGCAGGGCTAGGCTACAGCGTTTGGGCTCTGAAGATATATACTTTTATTGAACGTAGGTGATAAAGGTATGTGAATTGAAAATAGGATGATTTCTCATTCAAGGTGCGAAAGAGACAAGCTTTTATAGAAAAAGAGATACAATGAAATGCGCGTATGATATAAGCAAGGCGGAAGAGAAACAGACGGTAGAGGAAACGTGGCTGAAACAAGGGCTCAGCTAGGCTGGGCCAAAGTAACGTAACCAGGGTGGCTAAAGGGCCTGGCCTAGGCCAGGACAACCAGCCGCTAAAGTAGCGGTCGGGTTACCAAGCTAGCCCGACGGCTACAATTTTCTGCTGTTTCGTTTCGTTTCGTTTTGATTTTTGATTATTTTTTTTTTTTTTTTGTGGGGGGGGGGGGTTTCACAAGATATTATGTATGCATGTAGCCCCCTCCGAGAGAGGACCCCCTCGTGGCACCGAGAATCAGACCCCCCGTTGAGCGCGAGTCGAGCGGGCAGCGACCACTGCACATAAATATTTGTCTCTTCACCCTGACCCAAACCACCACGAGTCACGACTGACGACTGACGACTGACGAGCGGAAGCAGCTCAAGACAAACGAGATGAGTGGCACCTCGTTCCGAGAACTTCTCACCTGGGGGACGACGCTGGAACGCGAGCCGTCGGAGATCTCGAGGCGGGCGAAGCAGATATACGCGCGGGCGAAGAGCAAGCTGGCCGTCGAACGCGGCCACGGGATCCCCGGCATCCATGGGAACGACCGTGCATTGGCCTGTCTCTGCTTGTGTCTCGTCAAGTCCGTTCTACTCTCCCCTTACTCCACTCCACTCCAAAAACAGAAAAAAACAAAAAACTGATATACACCTTATTTTTGAAAGACTTTCTAATTTGTCATCACCATCCGAACGCAAAGACATAGAGATTACCTTACAACGTACGTCCGGAGTGACGCAGCGGATCTTCACAGGGGGTTTGAAAGACCTAGCGCGGATCTTGGAGACCAGTGGACACAATAGCAACAGTGGGAAGAAGAAGAAGCCGGCGACTGCATGCGCAGGAGCCTCGACCAGTGGTCCCAGCAAGGAAGGAGGTAGTCCCTCGAAGAAGAGGAAGAAGGAGAAGACGTCGGCGGAGAATGGCCAGCAAGAGAAATATACGGCGCAGGTTGGAGATGATGAGGTCCAGCAGCAAGAAAAGCTTCCCTCCGATACCCGCACGTCGCTCCTGCTGCCGGCGTCGGCGGCGGCTGCACGCACGCCGCACAAACGGCCGATCTCGGCGATCCTCGAAGAAGAAGAAGAACAAGCGGACGACGACGACGACGCGGCGACGCCCAAGCGCAAAACGGCAGGCAGAGGAGGGCCACTTTCTGTGCCGCCAAGCCACGGCCGCCGGGCCTTATCTCCTGCTCCACAAGGCCCGGACGGCGGTCGAGTGCGTGTATTGGACGCGAAGCCGGAGCTGCGACTACCCGCACACCCCACCATCCCCCCGAAACCCATGTCCATCTTCCACTCCGTACCCGTCTTCAATCCCAACAAGAACATGACCACGAGCAGCAGGATGAGCGTTAATTTCTCGGACTGGAATTGGAAACTCGACCTGTGCAACGACCAGTGGTCCCCCACCGACGTCCGCGAATGGTTCGCCTGGAACCAGACCTGCTTGGATAAGTCTCTCTCCTAGCATCTCCAACCCCACCTAAACCTTCCTGCCTGCCCTTCCCCTCCTCGCATCCGCATCATCTTGTGCTTCTTTGTTCGCTGTTGTATCACCAATACCAATCAAACACATCCTTCGACACCCCCTGTCTCTTAATTTACTATCATCCATAGTTTTACACAATCATACAAGACAGTGTATGTAACCCAACCAAATCGGTTCAAAGAAGATAAATTTCATATGGATTTTTACCCTGTGTAAATTCTTTTTTTTTGTTCTCAGCTGCTGGTGACACGTAGTTACATTACAACCTGCGCCCCAGCTTGTGTTGAAGATATACGTATGTATGTATGTATGTATATGTCCAGTTGGATCAAGTGGCCCACGCAACACCCCAACCAAAAAACAACAAGACCTCAGCCAAAAAAAAAAGGAAAAAAAAAGAAACAACAAGGGGAAGGGGAGGAAACAAAGGAAGACAACATACATCGACACGGTGGTTGGATGTGTATATGATAATAATAATAGAGGACACGTGTGTGTGTAGGTGTGTGTGTCTTGGTGATGGATGCATTCGGACGGTGCGAAAAAAGAAATGTACAATGAACACAGCAAAAACACACACACACACATAAGGCTCAGAGAAGACAAAGGGCTGAACGAGAAAAAAAAAAAAAAAGTAAACAAGGTGAGAGCCGATCGAGTGGAGATGCCAACTCTGAGAGATGTTTCATATAAAAACAAAAAACAAAAAAAGGGATAAAAATAAACAAGGAGAAAAGAGGATATGAACAATGAGAAAACATCATCAAGAGCAATGAGATTTAGTTATATAGTAAAGAATGGGTTACCTGGCTGTTGTTGTTGTTGGTGTTGAGCGCTGGTGGACGAGTTCATCATGAATGGGTTCGACCCGGATGATCCGCCCGCTTGGGTGCCGGTTTTTTGGGCGGCGAGACGGTTGGAGGGGTGGAACGGAGATCCTCTGCACCACCATCCAAAAGAAGCAAAAATAAGACAGAGTCATTACAGAGAGAAAGAGAGAGGGTAATGGTGAAAAGAAGTAATGGGAAGGGACATACACCGGAACTCTCATGGTGCCCTCATTTCCAAACGTGTCAACACCTCCACCGGACGCCGACAAGGCGGCCAATTTAGCGTGCTGGCCGTCGTCCTTAGGGGGGGGGGGGCGGCGGCGGAGGGGTTTTTTTCGTGGAGGGGGCGACGGAAGGCTTCTGCGTTGGCGGCGGTCTGAGCGGGCATGGGCGGGGGGCGGGCGGATGAGGAGCTGGCAAGGCTCGAGTCGAACTTAACACAAGTCCCTCGGCCTGCCGCAGGCAGGCGCCTCCCTTCGGAGAGCGTCGCCCCCCGGGACCCCTCCGATCGAGAGGCTTAGTTAAGCTCGGCTCGAGTAGTCGTTGAAGTTGAACGAGGACGCGGGAGGGGCCGAGTGTAGCCGTGCTACATTTAGACAGGGGTACACCTGTGTACTCACCTAAGAGCATCCACCCCCGTACACAGCGGGACGGGTCCGACGTCATATTTACGATTCGGGCGCGCTCATGTGACCCCGCAAATCAAAACCGTCGCCCCAAGGGTCATATGGTCAACGGTCCCCTGGGCGCGTTATCAAATCGTCATTGAGACGATACGCCCCCCGTCCCTGCACGGTCACACTGCGTCATGGGGACGGTGAGCGGTTACTTTTTGATCCGCTCGGATTGCTCATGGTTTGCCCAGGCAGAGCCAGCACTGTTGCGGATTGTGTTGCCATCCGCTCGGATTGCTCACACTCCGCTCAGCGGAACCTGCCACTGTTGCGGATAGTATTCCAACCCGCTCGGATTGCTCACTGTGCTCGGTAGTACAGTCGCTGTCACGGATACTCGCACAACCGCCGCTCCGCGGGGGTTGCACCCGGTCTGTTTCAGGCGGACACCAAATCCAAGCCAGGAGTGAGGGTTCGTTCCCCCAAACACGCGGATAGATCATTGAAAAATATCCGGCCCATCAAGGACCAGAATTATGCCTGCAAATTGAATGATTGCGGTGACTTTTTGAGTTCAAAATGTGATTCAAATCATTACATGTGAATTAGAAGCAACTGGGGTAATAATTCTAAATGAGAGGGCGTCCGATGCAAGTGACAACATCTCAATCAGGAGGGTTAGGGTGGGGGTGACGACAACAGGACCGTTATCACACATGTATGAAAAGGATCAATCTAGGGCACTACAGCTACGGTGTCTAATCTAACCTCTTCTTGGACCTCTTCGTGAGTGGGACATTGCACATCGTTCTGATTCAGCAATGACTTGCTGGGCGAGTGAGCAAATAAGTCGGCATCTTTCGAGCTCAAAAGCCGATTCCAACTACACATTTTTGATCAGCTAGCCGCCCAACGACATGATTGGAAGATGTAGCTTACAATTTAATGTACTTAGCGTTCTGGTGTCTCAGGTGCTCCAGTTGGGAATCAATTTGATCCCATTGTGATATGTTGCGTGAGCTGTTGTCAAAGTTATTGGCCATTGTTGCGAGTCTCATGTGAACGATTCGGATCTTCAGCATGGGTGATATTTCTTCGTCCACCTGTTCGGGACTAAGACCACAGTTGCCTCCCTTACAATGCTTCCAAAAAATCCTGGAGAGCTGAGCTATGTCGGGAATGTAATTGGGGCTGACATTGGCGACAATGCCAGTAAGTAGGATGTTGCGTATCTTGTTTCGCACATGCTTGAGCTGCAGTTTTATTTCGGACGTAACATGAGCAAGGGCCCCGCGATCTCTTTGGAGGTACTTCGGAGGGAGCTGTGCCCGTTTGTAGTCCGGGTGTCGAGCATCCAGCCGTTGCTACATTAGTTGGGAAATGCACATTAGTCAAAGAGACAGCGAGGTGTAATGAGTTGAACTCAATGCGAGCTCACTAGGACTGTTCTAAATAGCGAATGTTCAGTGCCATCAGCTGCGTAGGCATCAATGTTTGGTTGCAACATTGCCTCTCGTGCAGCATCTTGCAAGAAGTTCTGCCGATTAGATTGCCAGGAGGGGATTAGCAATCATTCACACATCACAATTGGCAGATTTTGCTGACCCTAAGATCTGGAGAATACACAAATGAGATGACTTGAGCTGAGTGGCTGAGCTGTTGAGTCTGAGTGGGCTCATTGCGGGGGCCCATGGCTTCCTTAATGTCGCCCAGTTTGACTACAATGGTGCTGAGAGTGGTCATCAGGGCTGCATAACGCTCCGTCTCGGTCATCTGTCCACAGGATTGGGTTAGTAATAGGGCTTGGCCTACATAGATTGAGCGGTGTCACACCCACTTTTCTGAAGAGGGTTTGAAGCTCCATGGGAGCTGTGTTAATATGTTCATCAGCGTCAACACCAATCATCTCCATGAATCTGGCCAATGGGCGAGATGTTGATTGCCCAGCTGGTGCCAGGTCGGGATCTATATCTTGATCATTTTCTGGAAGAGAATGACGATGGTTATCTTTTGCTTGCTGGAGAATAGAAAAGGGGTCCTCCTCATGGTCTGAATCACTATCTTGGCTGCATTGTCTCTGTGGGTTGGGCTCTTCTTCTGTAAAGGATTTGTCAGTTACATACCCATGTGCACTCTGACCAGACCAATCATTGACGCACCTGATGGACTTGACAAACGGCGTCTATTGGTTCTGGGAGTTGCCGATGGGACACGGTGAGGATGCGGAGTTCCCTCCGAGTGCTGGTTGAGGAAAAGAGACATAATGCGTGGAATGCTCTCAGAGGCTTGTGGTGGTCTTGGCTGATGCTCTTAAGATGCGCAGACAGGAAGTTTAAGGCGGTTTGCGGCCAGCTCGAATTGTGGGTGTGCTGCGCCGCTGCAGATATGGGTTTTTCTACCAAATACGAGCACAGAAATCTTGACGCTGTTGTAAATATTATAATGTTTTTTCCTAGAATGATGGATTATTGGGAATTCCTTGTTCACATGCCAAGATGTGTGCTTCAAAAGGGACCAGTGTGCCCCACATGAACACGCTCAAAACAAACAGTGACTCTTGTTGGTTTTGACCGTGTTCCTTTGGGCATATGGCAATGATCTTTCCTTCCAATGGATCTGTGGGAGGCTATTAAGCAAGATATTAATTCTAAACTAATTCTAAAGGGGGCATAGGCACAAAATGCGCTACAGAGACGTTTAGGAATGCTTGTGCCCTGCCAAAAAAAGGTATCGTGCAGGGCCTTCTACAAAACCAAGATCTCGTAAGGAGTCTTCTGTGCTGTATTTAAAGTAGGACCAATGAGTAATGAATAAATCCGAAATTAGAGTACGGGTTTCGCCATCTTCTGGGACAATGTGTGCAAGGTGTAAGAATTCCTCCATTGTGTGGTTGGATGACTGTACCCCTCTGGAATGTTCGTTGTATTCCCAGCCAGTGAGTTGCAAGGAAAGGAACCTGGCAGGGCCTTCAATGAAACCAAGACGTCGCAAGGAGTCTTCTGTGCTGTATTTGAAATACACCCAATGGGTTATTTTCAGGCTTAACAATAGAGCGCGGGTGCGGGTATCGTCGGGGTGAATGTGCGAGAGGTGTAAGAATTCTTCCATTGTGTGGTCCGGTGGCGTTTGATGGGGTTTCTGGTGCGCTCCTTGGGAATGGTGGTTTAATTTTCCGGTGGTGAGTGGCATGGCTGAAGGAACTATGGACGCTTGATTGCTGCCTACGATAGATGGAGGTACTAGGTTGCTGAGGGGTTCCCATGTACAATCAGGTCCTTCAGGTGGATGGGTCCAGTTGATGGTCTTTGAAGGATCGTGCTTTATACCCAATGCCCATTCGTGGAGCAGAGTTTTGGTCAACCGCATGAACTGAGATGTGTTGCAAGGATTGATAATCACGGGCCCCATGCCCTCAGGGACCAACGACCGAGAATCATACTTTGCTTCCATAAGAAGGTATTCCTTGATGTCTTCAACGTTGTTACAGTAGTCAGGTCGGCGGGGGGGCTTGGGCAAGTACGTAATCTGACCCACAAAATGGCTCATTAGCAAAAACCGTACAACATCATAAGAAACAAGAAAAGTCGTAGGATCACTCACAGTTGGACAATGTTTTCCGGGTAAGATCATGAGCTGCGGGGCTGACGTGCAGCAGCGGATTATGAACTTTTGATATGGAGTGAACGGCTTGCGGACCTCGGCAATGAAGGCAGCCCAAGTGAGCTCCCCTTCAATGTAGTTGCGGTTCTCCTCGCAGTATTTTGGGTGGTTTTGTATGATGGCCCTCCATCTAACTTCCCATGCACAACTATTGACACGTATTTCATGTGGAACATCGGCATCTTGCTCAGCAAACTTGCTAATGATAAGCGGTTGGAAGGTGGCCCAGGTGTGCGCGGCTAGATCCCCGTCGTACTGAGTTCGCACACGAGGTCCAACGGTTTCGTCCCATGCCGTAACGTGGCGCCGTTCGCTCCTCCTTGCTGTGGTGTACGCATGCGCCCTTGGGGTGGCTAACCAGATTCGGTATTGCAACAATATAACTGGGCTGACGCTGGGAAGGCCTGGACTGGACCAGCGCGTTGCACAGTGCGCACCCTCGTCACGGTCAACGGAAGATTGAGAGGCGGTTGTTGAGAGCTCGTCATCATCGGTTTCGTCTTCCCTTTTCACGGTTGGGTCGGACTCAGCTGCATCTGGTAATATGACGCTCAGCTCCTGGTTTGAAACCGTATCAAACTGAGATTCAGGGATCTGAGAATCATTGACAATCATTGCCAAAGGGCAAGGTCGAGGGAGTGATTGGGTTACATTCATTCTTCGCTTGACTCCGCGGGCGGGTTCTCTGGCTGCTTGGGTGAGATTGGACTCGTGTTTGCCAGTTGGAGGTGGCTCGGCTGCTTCCGGATATATGGCGCTCAGCTCTGCATTGGACACCGTATCAAACTGGGATTCCGGCACCTGAGAATCGTTGACTATGGCTGTCAATCGGGGGGCAGGTGAAATGGTAGGCTTCATGGGATTGGGGCGATCAATCTGGAGACCTGGATGTGTTAGGATGGAGAGATACTTTTTTAGTATTGATAGAAACTTCAGGTGAGAAATTCCTTGGTACTGACTGCCGCACAAAATTGTTTGGTTGTTGCCTGGTCTTGACAGGCCAAGAATGAGATCCTTTCCTAGCTGCAATACTCAAGGTGGCTTGGATGAGAAGTATCCAACCAAGCCACATGCAATACAATCATGTCCGATAAGTGGTTTGTTGATTGGGATGTGCCCAATTCCACCATTGCCAAGACCATTGAATCCGCCATCCATTGCTGGAACTTTAAAGGTTGTATTCGCAAATTCATGAAATGAATAGGCCTTTCATCAAAGGATAAATCACCTTCTGTGGGGACAGTTAGTATGAAGGCAGCATCTCTGATTTCATAGTCCAGGGATGACTTGATAAAAGTCTACAAGATACAACCAATGTATTTACATCTCCAGAGTGAACACTATGGCATGACAGATTATGAATCCACCCCACTATCATCAGAATCATCATCTGAATCGCCGTCAACCTCTTCGTCTTCACTGTTGGAATCTTCATATAGCTCCTCTCCTGCATCCCCCGCTGCAGACCACACTTGCATCCCTTTGGCTATGCAGCGAACCCACTCTTCCGGAGAAATGGGTGGATAAAACAGGTCAGAAATCCGGTGATGTAGCTGAGCATTGTGCAATGAAGCCGAGTTAATGATGAAGTGATTCCGCAATGGCGAGCCATGTTGGCAGTCCCGCTAGCTCTAGGACAAATGGTACATCGAAAGGATTGTGTGCCGTCACCGCTTGTGATCACAATAAAATCTACTCCGCGGGGGTCATTATCAGGGTACCTAATGCGCTCAAGATGCTCAGAATCTGCAATGGCCATAGAATCCAACGTCCAGACGGGTGAAGATGGTAATAATATGATGATGTGAAGAGAGTGGAGTAGAGTGCAGTGCAGATCCACTCAGCTCCTCGCAGGTGACTGGGCAACAACCACATGCAAAACACATGGCCACGTGGCATGGTAAAACACTTCAGGAACAAAACACTGTCCAAGTGTTTCAATCATGGCTTGCTTATGTTTTGTTTTGTTCTGTCACATGCGGAAAAAAAACAGTATACAATTAGCCCTGGCCAAGGGTACGCAGGCTGATCAGGGCATGGCCAGGATTCTCAACGTGTGTTGGGATTTTGAATGAAAATAAACATGAGAAAAGGTCAGTGTATGACACTTGTATGCCTATATAGCCCTCCATAACTGCAACTTTTCCATGGCCAAGGATACTCAGGCTTATCTGGGCATGCCAGGGGTCCTCAACGTGTTGGAAATGGTGTGGAATTCATGTAAGGGAGGTGTTTAATGTGGCACTATGGAGGAGTTTGTGGGCATGCAGCTGCATTGCCAAAGCATGGAGCTGGAGGTCAGGGAGCGCGGTGTGGAGTCCAAGTGCCTGGAAGCAGGGGGGCATAATTATAAAATGTAGAACAGCAGTGCACCGCATGGGACTCAGGGGGCACTCATGAGTAAATCCCCCCCAGCCACATGTGTAAATTGAAGTTTCATCTGGAGGAAGAAGAAAATAGTATGGAAACTTGGAAGATAGAAATGGAACAAATTGGTTTGATTCTGATAGTTGCTAGTATATTGAATCTCTTAGAAGAAAAAAAACAAATTGAAAAACAAAATGATTGTAACTACAGAAGCTGTTAAAGCACCTTTGCCAAGGCTGCGAAATAAATAAAAAAATGATCCCCAAAATAGTGAGCAACATCTTTGTAAAAACCCTTGTGAAATCTATCACAAGCATTAACTAGACGGGAATTAATTTGGACAGACATTCCAAGACGTGTAAAAGAAGAGCTGGGAGAGTGAGGTAAAGTACAATGAGTATAACGGTTGGCTTGCCAAACCATTTTCACAATTCCATGTTGTGCATCGAAATTAATGCCAAACTGATGATCAGGGAAGATAAATGGGCCTGAGGTGACGTCATACTCAGAAGAATCAACTAGAGAGCCATCAGATAAGCGAGTAGGAATGAACAAGGCAAAGGCATATTGTGAAACATCCTTTTTATCTATGTGTGGTGGGTTGTAAAACGATTTGGTGGTAAAGGTTATGTGAGGAGAGCAGGTTGAGTCATCTGGAAGTTCACCGTAAGATAGAGACGCAAATGAGGGAAGATTGTGTTCTTTCATGAGATTGTGATTGTTTTGGAAAGGGATGGAAGCAAGATTTTTGAAGAGATTTCCAATGATGCTACCAAGCCGAGAAGATTTTGAATAGTGTTTATCAAATGCCACCATTTCATTAGTATTGAACTGTTTGATGTATTTTCCTACGATTTGATCCTTGTCACAGGATTTTCGCCATCCTATGGCATACATCAATCCTCCCCAAGCTCTAGAGGCAGAGGAAACCGGGTTGATCAAGCGCTTGGATTGGTGGAGGAAGGTAGATATAAAATTCAAGTCATCCTTTTGAGCATTGGTAAGATCCTCAAAACGAGTGAATTCGATGATGGCGATGATGGACTTCTTCTTCTTATCCACAGGATCTGGGACAGGATCTTGGATGACGTGGAGTCCAGACTCAAGAAGACGGAAGGAACTGACTTCCTTGTACGCGGATTGGAGCTCGGCTGCAGTTGGACCACGAACTGGTCTATCGTTTTCCCATGGAATACCAGGATACAGATTGTGAGGGGAATATTTGACTCGGTCCCAAACAATTGAAGAACTTGTCGAGCCAATGCTGTTTGCATTTAATTGAAGGAGTTCCTGCTTGTCTCGCTTTGCCCTGCTTTGCTTCTTTGCCTCTTTCCTCGACTTATTATGATGACTACAAATCATATCATGTCCCCGGGCGGGTGTCCCCCCAGGATCAATCAAGAAATGACATTGTCCAATTAATACAAGAGCCGGAAAGAGGAATTAAAGGAAGCAGGAAAAGAATATGAAAAAAGGAACATGTTGTCAGTTCAAGTATTTTAACCATGAAGTAGACCTACTCACCGTTTTGTTCCACCCATGGCTGGAGCTAAAAAAAATGGGTTGAATATGATGAAATCCCAATCGGTAGCTTCACTTTAATGACTACAGATCCTTCAAATCAAGTGGGCGAGAATTGTTCAGGGCAGAACTCTAGAAGCAAGCGTAAAAAAATGAGAATAGGTTGGCTGACCTGTTGAATGACAGCCAGCAATAACGTTTTTGAAAACAAGGATTGGTCGCTTTGGATTCTTGAGTACTAGAGATCGCCAAAAGCAAGTGGGCGCAAATCGTCAACAGCAAGAATCTAGTAGCAAGCAAAGCAACAATAACATATGGAACAAGCGGGGTAACACTCACCTGGATGCCAGCTAACGTGGAAGGTCTCCTTCAGATAAAAATCAGCTAAAAAAGGACAACAGTTGAATTAGCGAGGTTCATGGCGCGGAGAAAGATGTGAAGCGGCGAGGTGAGAATGACAATTTCTCACCATAAAAATTGCTTGGTTTCCTTTTTTGCTAGATCCGCCAATCAAAGCAAGTCTGTTGAACCACCAAGAGCGCTGTGAATGTAAGAATAAGCCAAGAGCGAGGCTGTCAAACCAACAAGGAGAACCAGCACCGTAGAGCCGCGGGGTTAGCAATGCTCCTTCCTCTCAGCATGAGAGACTCGCCAGTTGGTGAGAGTCTGAGAGTCTGGCAGACTTGCCAGTCTGTGTGAGTGTGAGACTCTCCAGTCCGTGAGAGTCCAGCTGGTCACGGTCAGTTCTCACACCTGGCTCGTGGCGCCTTCTGGCTGGTCACGGTCAGTTCTCACACAGGCTCAGTTGCATACTGGGCCGTGGTGGCTGGCTTGAGACTTGCTAGATCAAGTCCTATCAAGTCCCTGAGCCAGCGCTCGTCCAACAATCGTCATTCTTCCATACGGTCGTATGGCCGTGACTCGCGCCCCCGCGGGAGTGGCACAGAACCCCGTGGACCCCCAGTCTCAGCGACGACGGCGGACGTCGTGCGCCGGCGAGCCGACCGCACCGTCCGCGCAGCGTGTGCCCTATGGTCAATCTGACGGATGCGCCGGCGCGCTCGGGACGACAGGTTGCCAGGCGGTCACATGACGCTCCCGCGCGGTCTCGGTGACTGAACCGTCACAGGTGTGGCGCCTGAGCTCGGAATTTGTCCCGCTGTGTACGGGTAAATCTCTAGCTAAGCAACGAGCCCCGCAGGGCTCTGCAGCTACCCTACAGGCAGGCAGCCCCCCTCGGGGCTCGGCATCGGCTCGGTTTGAAGGCCGCGGCAGTTACGGAACGGCATTCAAACCCTCGTGATCCTCGGTAGCTTAAACTCAGAATTCCTCCCGACGCCGACACGCCATGGCTCACCTCCAAGGCTTTGATTTGGACATTGAAGAAGAGGATTTCATCCGAGCACTCCTCAACAGAATTGCCCGACCTCCCATCATCAGCAATCCGGACATCCCGAGAGCCGTCATAATGCGCAATCGCATCGAGGGCCACGCCAGATTGATGAAGGACTACTTTGTCGCATCGCCGGTGTACAACAACCGGATGTTTGAGCGCCGATTCCGCATGAGCAGGCACTTATTCAATTGCTTATGTGAAGACCTCCAACGCCATCATTGTTTCTGGCTTCTCAAAGCTGTCAGTACTTGTTTCTTTCTTCAATAGATGCCATCATTAATGTATTTTTTTCCCTTCAGGATTGTTGCGGCCAGATCGGCCTTACACCTCATCAAAAGATAACGGCCGCCATTTGACAGCTAGCTTATGGGACATCTGCTGATTCGACCGATGAATACGTTCGTCTAGGGGAAACAACCGCTCTTCGTACACTCAAATTTTTTTTAAATCACATTATTGAGATTTACGGCGCCGAGTACCTTCGAAAGCCGAACCGCGAAGAACTCACCTCCATCCTCAAAGAAAATGAAGAGAGAGGCTTCCCCGGCTGCATTGGGAGTATAGATGGCATGCACTGGGCTTGGAAGAATTGCCCAGCTGGATGGGCTGGGCAATATAAAGGAAAAGAAAAAACAACAACAATTATACTCGAGGCCGTTGCATCCAAGAGCTTACGCATTTGGCATGCGTTCTTTGGCAGTCCTGGCACCCTGAATGATATAAATGTGCTCCGAAGAAGCAACCTGTTTGACAACCTGCTCGCCGGATCTGAAGACACAATCCACTTTGAGGTCAATGGACATCAATACACGACTGGATACTATCTTTGCGATAACATATATCCGCCGTGGTCCACGTTGGTCCCATCAATCAAGCATCCTCAAGATGGAGCTTCAAAACACTTCGCAAAAATTCAAGAGGCGGCCCGGAAGGATATTGAACGGACCTTTGGAGTTCTCCAAGCCCGATGGCATATTCTGACAGTCGGATGTCGGTTGTGGGAGAAAGAGGATGTGATGAGGCTGATGCAATGCTGCATCATCCTCCACAATATGATTGTCGAGGAGCGATCACCCGAAGACGAGTTCTTGAACAATGCCAACCTCTCCGCCCAGATCATTCCAAACCACACCGATCCAAGGCTGGCACACACTTTGGTTTCGTACATTCAAAACAATCAAACCCTTCACAACGAGCACACTCATGCGCAGTTGCGAGAAGATCTCAAGATACACAACTGGCTCCTACGTGGCGATGAGGCTGTCTAGCCATCTGTTTTCTTCTCTTATCCAATTGGTCTACCAAATTGTTTTTCACTTCTTATTACTCATTGATCTTTATAAAATTCTCAATTATTTGCATTTTGATTCTGGTCACCCCGAGTTGTTTTCCAATGAATGTTCATCTTATTTTCATCGCAAAAGATTCCTATGACAACTGGAATAAAGTGAATGATGAAAGGAGTTTAGTAACGGGTAGAACTCAAGAGACATTATAGGAAAAAGAGAGGAATCACATGCTTTTGCTTTTCAAGAAGGAAAACAAACGACAAAAGATAGTAAGCAATCACTAATCTAAGGGAGGGAATTGGCTGTCTAAACTAGAAGGGATCCATTTAATGAGAGACAAGCCAAATAAGAAGGATAGAGGCAACTAATTAGAAGAGAGCCATCGTTTCTTGATATTTTTCTTCATCTTTTTAAGGACCTCTCGGGTCTCATTGTCTTCCAAGTTGAAGTCGGTCTCGCGCAACATCTTCAATTCGTTCATCACCGTCTCGCTCTCTCGGTGATACTTCTCAACCTGCCGGTGAGACTCTTGATACATTATCTTTTTTTCTTCAAGCTGAAGCTTTTTCTCTTCAATCTTCAACCGGTCCTTTGCTATATCGTTATTCTCGCGCATGATGTCGTTTCCTGTGTTCATCGCCGTAACTCGATCTCTGGAAATTGCAGCCAGATCAGCGGCACGAAGACTTAATTCATTGTCCTCGGAAGCTTCAAGTCGACGTTTCTTCGCAGCCTTTTGGCCCATAGGACGTGAAATTGACAAAGCCGAGCGGCTACTCGGGGTGCATATGCCAATGATTGTGGGTGTAGAAGGTGCATGATCGGATGGATGATCATCGTCCGTTTGATCAGAGGAGGGGACTGGAGTGGTCAGATCAGCGCGGTCGCCTCTCCATTTGGGTGCATGGCGGACCCGTTGCCAAGCGGTGATCGAGTGAAAAGCAGTCCCTCTGGTTTGATTGGCATAAACGGTATGAGCGGTTGCCATCCAGTCGTCAGGCGACGAACCACTGGGAGGATTGCGCTCGATTGCGTTGTAAATAGCAGAAAACTTGAGAGTTGCAGTGTTCAAAGCAGTCCATCTGCAACAGGAATTGTCAGCTGCGTGAATCTGATACAATGAGAAAAAAAAGGTCGGCCTCACCTGGTCTTGATCTGGGCATGGTCACGGTAGTGGATCTTACTGTGAGTATTAAAATACTCCTCCATCTTCTTGTAGAAAACGGCCCCGCTCTGGTTGACTGCAAACTCCGGCTGCTCGCTGACGTGGATCCATGTGATTGCAAGTTGCTCTTCCTCGCAGGCAAGCCAGTTGGGGGATTGTTTTTTCTTGCTTTGATCGGTGGTGCTGGTTGGTGGGGTACTGTCTTCGGCATCCATTTTTTTAGCAGAGGAGTGCTGAAGGAGAGAGGAGTGAGTTTTGTATCAGGTGGAGTGATTCGATGTGTGGCGAGGGACTTACAATTTTTTAAAATTGGTCTCGATGAGCTTAGCTAACAAGCCTCGGTAGGGGTTTGTAAAGTTACGAACGCCTACCGAGAATCGAGGAAAATGGTTTGTTGACGAGCCCTAACTAGGGCACAAGGGTGGGTGATACGGCCCAAAGTTGGGTAAACCCCCCTTACCGAGCGGGTTTACCGACACGGGGGTGGATGCTCTAAAACCCTACCTAAAGACCCCCCTCGCAGACATCATCTCCCAGGGTCCTGAGGGGGGAAATATTCTGATTTTGGTGGGGATCAGAATATTTCAATATCTCAAATATCCCCACCAAAATATTTTGACCGACTCGCCACAAAAAAACACAAGTCCCCCCATGTGCAAGTCCCCTACCTGTTACGCACATCTACTCATGACATTCCACCTTCATAACGACCACATCAAGAAGTTTGTACATATGTAAGACCCTTATTTTAACCCTCATTTTATTAATAAGACCACACATACCCCTCGCTTTATTGATAAGACCCAAAAAACCCAATTCAGCTTAACAATAATAGCCTCGCGATGGAACACACTCATTCAGTTATATTATATGCTTGTCACATCGAAAAAAGGATATTTTTCAATCTTTTCTCAATTGAACCTCATGCAATTTCAGAATTACACGTCATAACAAAAATTGCGCCGTGAAGACCACCCCCAGGTGAATTGAAGGAGAGAAAAAAGGAAAATAAAGGAGAGACAAAAAGAAAAGAAAAAATAACAGGTGAGCAGGTGAAGAAGAAAACAATATGCGATATGTACACAGAACGCAGCCAAGAAATATAAATTCAATGTGTTTGTCACTCTGAGTCGCCATCGTCAAGTTCATCATTGTTGTTGGCCTCGTCTCTCACGCCCGCGACTTCATCCGGTGGATTATTGTCAAAATCAAGGAGCTCCATCGCATTATTGATTGAACAGAGTGCATCTTCATGATGTTGCTCTCTGAGGTCGGCCATGCAATCAAACCATGGGTGTTTGGATTTCGTGTGTCGATTTCGAGTTTGTTCCCACAGCCAATCAATATTGCACATCCAAATCTTGATGAGCCGACAATGATCCTTCAAGCAAAGATGAAGCTTAGATCTCAGTACTTGTAGCTTGCTCGGCATTGGTAGGGCAATCGAAACCATTGTAATCCAATTTTCTGGGTTGCTTAGATCGATTGTATTGGGAGAGGCCACCCAGGCATCTAGAGAGACAATGTCATCAGCTGGTGATTAAATTACACAATCTCATGACTCACCTAGCTGTCTGATAGAACGCTCAAGATCCATGCGAAGCTCGTGAGCCCAGGACATAGCACGATCCAGATTGTGTGTCAACAGCTGGACTTCCTCTTGCACTCAATCCAACATTAACATTGCCTGTATTCCGTGTCGGACCAAGGAGTCAATGGCCCATGGATCTCTAGAGTGAAAAAAGAAGTTATCATTCCAAAATGGATCATTCAGATCCATCTTGAGAAAGTCTTTATAGGTGAGGTCCACGTTATCGCGTCTTTGTGCCCTTGTTGGTTTGTATGCCAGGAGATAATCGGATCGTCTGGTGTTGAAGTTCTTGATGGCTTTTTCAACAGGGTTTTTGCGTCGCTTTATCGCTTTTAATATTCTTTGCTGGATTTTTGTCCCAACAGTTCGAGAGCCCATGATTGGGTATTGTTCACCTTGTAACTCAACTGCCTGGAGAAAGAGCTCGGACTTTGCCTCCCAGAGCAAGGTCAGTTTTTTTTCTTTGTCAGCGGTTGCACTTAGCAACTTGTTGTAGTTGCGACCTAACGATTTTGCAAGTTCTTGTTGTTTTGCCTTGTGACTTTCAAAGAGAGTGAGAACCCGCTCCCAGTCATCTACAGAGCTTGACAGACGGCCTTGTTCACCAAAAATATCTTTTCTTGAGGGGAGTAAGATCCGTGTCAATTGCAACAGAAAAGCAGTGTACATTCAGCATTCAAGGAACACAACTTACTTCGCTTTGTTCAACACCTCTTCATTTTGGAAAAACTCGGCCAATTGTTTCATCCTTGTTTCATTATCTTCTGCATGCTGGCTTTTGCACTCAGCTTGTTTAGTCCACTGAGATCGCAAAAATTGGTTTGAGTACTTGACATTGGCTTCCTCATATGGATTTTCCTTCTCAAAGAGTATCTTGAGGTCGTTCTTTGCAGTATCCCTTTTCTTCAGGGCATTGAGGAACTTTTGAAAAAGCCAGGAGGCTAGAACACCAAGACGCATGTCAAGACAAGAAAGAAAAAGTCAGAATCTACCTCATACCAGTGAGTGAGTGAGCAAACATATACCTAGTTGAAGAATACTTTCTTTGTTTCAAAACATACAGCGATGGGTGAGCGCACTCAAACGGTTGTTTCGAGTTGCATATCTTAATGGACTGACTTGAGGAGACAGCGCCGACCACAATCGCTCCATTGATTCTCCATCAGATAAGCCCCAACCGTTGTTGTAACGTGGATTGTATTCAAGCTGACATGGCCATTCATGTACAAATGCATGAAAGACTGATGTGCCAAAGAACAGACGTCCTTCATGCTCTGGGAAAATGTGCCGCTGATGTGTTTTGCATGTGGTAAAGTCAACACAAGTGGATTATTATGTACAGGAAGAAATTACTGACCAGTTTTATAAACTTATTTAACGAGCATCCAATGTTGTAAAGTACACCAACCGGCCTTGTTTGATTGACATTGTCGAGAATCTGCTTGAGGATTGAAAGTGCTAGAGCTCTGTTCTTGCCGCTCTCAAAAATGTTCATGAGGGAGATGACACTGTCATGACGACAGCATGACCCCATCAGGCCAGTTTCATCACAACCTTTCCAGGTTGTTTTGTTTTGGGTGTCGTCTGCCGCTTTGTGGGAATCAGCGCATTTATCGGCTCCCTGGAATTATAGTCTTGTAAGGATAAAATTTCCATGTGAGTAGATTAGAGCAACTTACGTATCTTTTTGGATTTAGAAATCTTGTGGATAACTTCAAGCTTGTCAATGTGTTGTTGCATGTCTTCGAGTTTGCTGGGATGTACAAAGATGTTAGGTGTAATCAAAGGTGTATGATTCCTGCCGGCTGCTTGGTGATGCCTGTGCTGAAAATTACCATCAAGACAAATGATAAGGCGATCGTTCAACGTTGGGTTTGATTGGTTTCCTGTTTGAAGATTACGACCAAAGCAAGCTGGGCAGCAATCATGTGCAAGTAACCTTTCACCCTGCAACCCAAGGGCAGTTTTGACAAGGTTGTCAGTACGTTCCAGTAGATTGCGATATACTATCACTGCCGATGAGAGGCAGTTTCGCAGATCCCTTCCCTACATAGAGTTGTCAATAAAACTACATTAATGGCTGGATGGGAGGAACAAAAATGATGACTTGCCTTGATCCCTTTTTTGTCCCAAAGGACATATGACCTCTCTTCTCCAAATCGTCTCTGTACTTCCGTGAATGGTGAGTTCCGAACGTTGCATAGCTGCCACGTATGGTTGTGATAGGCCATCAAGCGCATGGAAAAACCGGTTGAAGGTTCGCTGGGTGAACTGGTCATGAAACCATTCAGAAGGAGGTGGACGGTTTGGGGCATGCAGGAGCAAAATGAAAATTCTCTACGCTCTTGACCTGCTTTGAATCTAATCAGTAAAAATGTTTCTGGAGTCAAAAAACTGGAATACTGACCAACGAGATCCACACAATCAATCCATTGGCGAGACTTTCTGTCAGTGGGTTGGCACTTGCAAAAGATATGTACAAACGAAGCAAAAGAGCTTGATGTGAACGTCCAGTTTCCAGTCTTTTCCTTGAGCCAGAGGTAAGCCGCAAATAGTTGGGGCATGGTCTCATTCCATTTGTTGTTTTGAGTGTTTGCTAGGTTTTTTCAATGAGTTGTGCGTATCTCCTGAGTCAAGAGGTAATCCAGAGGCTGAAGACGTCAATGGGGCTCGCCTTCAACTGTCCATGGGATTGAGTCCCAACCGTCAAGGCCTGTTGGATCATGTGGAGTGTCCTCGCCAGCATCATATGGAGGGAAGACGAATTCTTGTTCTGGATCGGCTTTGTCATCGTCCAGGTTAGGCTCGTGGAGGTTATTGGAGGTAGAAGGCATTTCTGTATGAGCTGATGTCAAGGTTTGGGCTGGTGGAGGACGCCGGCAAGTAATTACATTCAAAAACATTCTTGATTCAGCATTTCTTCTTTGATCACGCTCGGAAGTTGCTTTTTGTCTGATTCGCTCTGATCAAGTTTGATGCTTGAAGGGATTTCTGACCGAATAGGTACGGGGCATGATGAAGAAAAAAGTTTGTGTGCAAAAAGTGAGATGATTGTTAAAGAAGTAACAAGAAGATAAAATGTATGTGTCGTTGAAATTTGGACAAGAGGAAATTCTGGCTAGAACTAGTTTCATGTGTATCCCATTGCCTGTGTTTTTTCAAACCTTTCCACTTCAAACATAGTCATTTCACCACAAAATCTCAAATCCAAGCCCGGATGATTTGAAGGAGGCAAATCAAAGTGAAAAGAAGAAGATTTGGATATAATAATAACAATCCACTGTTAATCATAAATAATAAATCAATGGAAATCAGGAGGATACTATTATTGGCAAGCATTTAGTAGGAGAAGGAATGGTGGAATTGTCCATAACCGTCCCCCCCCCCCCAAAAGAAGGGTGATTAAGTGATTCCAAAGCATTGTCTCTTTACTTATAACCTGATTGAAAAAAAATCCATGCTTTGGAATCACTCATCTAGTGTTCTTCACTTGAAAGTAGGAAGTGGTCATGTGCAATAATAGTGACATATTTTGCACATGACCACTTACCACTTTGAAGTGAAGAACACTAGATGAGGGATTCCAAAGCATGGATTTTTTTTCCAATCAGGTTACAAATAAATAATCCATGCTTTAAAATCACTCAGCTAGTGATCTTCACTTGAAAGTGGTAAGTGGTCATGTGCAATAATAGTGACATATTTTGCACATGACCACTTACCACTTTGAAGTGAAGAACACTAGATGAGGGATTCCAAAGCATGGATTTTTTTTTCAATCAGGTTACAAATAAATAATCCATGCTTTGGAATCATTCAGCTAGTGATCTTCACTTGAAAGTGGTAAGTGGTCATGTGCAATAATAGTGACATATTTTGCACGTGACCACTTACCACTTTGAAGTGAAGAACACTAGATGAGTGATTCCAAATCATGGATTGTTTTTCAATCAGGCTATAAATAAATAATCCATTCTTTGGAATAACTCAGCTAGTGCTCTTCACTTGAAAGTGGTAAGTGGTCATGTGCAAAATATGTCACTATTATTGCACATGACCACTTCCTACTTTCAAGTGAAGAACACTAGATGAGTGATTCCAAAGCATGGAGTTTTTTTCAATCAGGTTATAAATAAATAATCCATGCTTTTGAATCACTCAGCTAGTGATCTTCACTTGAAAGTGGTAAGTGGTCATGTGCAAAATATGTCACTATTATTGCACATGACCACTTACCACTTTCAAGTGAAGAGCACTAGCTGAGTTATTCCAAAGAATGGATTATTTATTTATAACCTGATTGAAAAACAATCCATGCTTTGGAATCACTCATCTAGTGTTCTTCACTTCAAAGTGGTAAGTGGTCATGTGCAAAATATGTCACTATTATTGCACATGACCACTTACCACTTTCAAGTGAAAGATGTGATTCTATGTTCATTTTGTTTAACTTTAATCTTTATTCTTTCTTCCCCCTTTTTTAAATACTGTGAAATTTTGATGCCTTAATATGCAATAAACAAAAGTTACAACCAAATCAGTTTTTCCTACTCAAAGTGTTTTCTCCTACCTCATGGCCATATCTCTCAAGTCCTTGGTGCATTATTGCTATAAATTTAACCACAATCATAAATTTTGACATTGAAATTTTGATGACATAATATGCAATAACAAAAAAGTTACAACCAAATCAAGTTTTCCTACTCAAAGTGTTTTCTCCTGAAGCCCTCATAGCCATATCTCCCAAGTCCTTCCTGCATTATTGCTATAAATTTAACAGCAATTAGAAATGCTGATAAAAAAAATACTGTGAAATTTTGATGACATAATATGCAATAACAAAAAAGTTACAACCAAATCAAGTTTTCCTACTCAAAGTATTTTCTTCTGAAGCCCTCATAGCCATATCTCACAAGTCCTTCCTGCATTATTGCTATAAATTTAACAGAAATTAGAAATGCTGATAAAAAAAATACTGTGAAATTTTGATCCCATAATATGCAATAAAGAAAAAGTTATGAGCCAATGTATCTGTTGTACTCGCTATGATCTTTCACACACATTTTAAACCCACACAGGTGGCTGAGGCTGCGTGCTGCGTGCTCACCAAATTTTATTTTGTTTTGGGTGGGTCTCAGAAATCTTTGTGGTTGCGTTCCCAACGTCTTTGACGTGTTTCCAACGCGTCTCAAGCTGCCTATCATCAACAAGCCAGTATCCATCCCTTCCCTTCATCATGGCCCATAACCAATCTTCACATTACCACGGTCACGTTCAGCTACCTCCCCTGGGTGATTATCAGCCACCAAACGAAAGCAACCCATACCACTTACATCAAGGCTATCTGCCCCATCAATATCCAAGAAACTATAATGATATCAATGAACCAACCACCCAGAATATTCATAGTAATCCATATCAATATCAAACTCAAACTTCTCAATTTTACAACAACCAATGCCCTGAACCCTTTCGTATACATCACCATTTCAAGCCCAGCCCAGATTATGTGTCTCGGTCCAGTCCGGTTCATGGTGCTCCTAACTCAATTGCTCAAGTTGCTGTTCCAGTAATTCACCCCGCTCCCCCCGGATTTGCTCCTGCCAATCAAACTGTTGAGAGTTGCCCACAAACCCCTGGACAAATTCCACACATCTTGCGTTCAACTCTGCCTGCCTCTGGTCAACCGCCCGCTCATTCAAACACAAGTGCTGCCTCTCCCCAAGTTCAAGCAGCATCTGGTCCTCAAAATTCGACTGCACAAGAAGAACTCCGTGGATCCATGACGATGAATACAGAGTCCACAGATGGCCCTACGGGCAAGCAGCCCAGAGTTCTCTCCGCAGCGACTAAGGAGCAAATTCGTACTTATGGGCTGACACGTCTTCGGGTGGAGGCCAATGCGAACATCACCCATTCTCGACTTACCACTCAAATGAAAGCAGATCCAGACAAGCTGTACTATGGATTCCAGTGTGAAATCCATCAACTGGCTATTGACCACGGTGTTGGTGCACATCTACTATACGAGCATTTTGGATGGCGAGTGAAGAAACGCCCATCAACCAGCTACAACAACTTTGCCGAGTACGATCCTGAGGCATTAACACTTTTTGCCGAGAGTTAGTCACTTCACCCCTTCCCTCTCAATCTTTGTTTCACTTATTCCTTGCTAATTTTTTTATTCTTCCTCAGAGAAACCCAGTAGCGTTTACGAGCTTTGGGACACAAAAGATCAGGACGAAAAAGACAGATACCGCAACATGGACTTCATCGAACAGCTGGTTGATGGTCGCATAGAGAAGGCAAAGTCGGAGACAAAGGGGATCGTACAGTTGTTGAATCAAAAGCAGAGTAGATCGATTGTGTCAGAATGGATCCGCAAGACTATGATAGATGTAAGACAACGTGGTTTATATAAAAAACTTATCTTGAAACTGACAACAAAAATTGCTATTCAGTTAAAGTCAATAAGCTTCTTCCACCAAGTGGAAGGCTTTGTGGTCATTGCCTCACATCACCCAAAGAGTGATTTTTTCTCTAAGGAGGGGACGCCACTTGCATCCAAATTCTTAAAAATGTACACAGGTGCAGATGATCCGCTTGGCGATTTCCACACCTGGGTGGCGGGCAAAGCAATTGAGAAGGCCAAAAAACCCGAGCTGCAGGCCAAATCGCATGTTAAATACAAAAAGCCTGTTGTACCTGTTCACGAATGGGATGAAGGTACGTCCAGGGCCTAGGCAAGGTTGCTATTTGACTTGTTCTTGACCGACATTGAGCATTCTTTTTGGGTCCAGGACACCAAATTCCAAATGTCGCATCAATCCGCCGTTGGCTTAGACGACTGATGTGTAAGCTCCCTATCTATTGAGCTGTGTATTTATGCTGTCTCATTGTTTATTACTCACAGATGAAGCATCAAACGGCGATATCAATGAGGGTTGGCCAGCAAAAGACACATCAAAGAAGCTACTCAAGTGGAAACTCAATGTCATCATTGAGCCAAACGTCCACAACATCACGATGACCCACTTCCAGCAGCCTCTGTGTAAGCTTAGTAAGGAAGAATCGCAGTATGTTTTGGAGTTGCTAGGAACCAAGAAGATTCAGATGACTTACACGGGTAAGAAATTAGATCGTTCAGCAATCAACAACAATCGTTGCAACAAGAAACAAAAGCGTGTGGGCAACTCTGTGGGGGACTCAACACCTAGAACTGGATCAGTAGCGACGTCCGCTGCGGCTGATGGATCTCAATTGCAAGCCACAAACACAGCTGATATACCCGAATCTTGATCCGTCTCCACTGAAGATGGTACAACAAACAATTTGAACGGCCAGGCTGCAAGTACTGCAGGTGGGAGACCCAAGGGTTCAGGAGGTTCAAGCGAGCAAGTTTAAATGGCCTAGCCGAACGACTCGATTAGGAATTGGGTTTCAAACATGCTTTAATTGTTGTTTATCTATCTCCACTTCATACTGTTCTCTTATCTTCTCCAGTATCTATCTCCTATCAGTCTCTTTCCATTGCCCCTTTGTCTTGGGCATGGTTTTCTTTAAAATGGTACACCTCTTTGTCTTGGCTACGGCTTACTCTAGCGTAGTTTATTCCTTTCTCTTGGCTATGGCTTGCTTCAAAAAGTTTGAATGATATCATTATTTGTGGTTTTCCGCAAGTTTTCATTTCACTCAGTAGCACTTTTCCTTTTGCTGTGTTTTGACCGTTTGTTTTTGTGGGCTTGCTCTCTTGTGATTGCGATTGAAGGAAAATGAAAGATATGAAATGTGAAACAAGAGTACCTCATGACTTCATCATAATGGAGAGCGACTGGACCAAGAAAAGTTGGAGGAAAAGTCACGCGGATAGGAATGTTGGTGAAGAAGTGACAATGTCAATAAATAACACACAAGAGGAAGAGAGGCTTGGTGGTGTGTTGTGATGCGCCAGTGATGTGAAGAATGGATTTTGAGAGCGGACTTGGTCCGCTCTTGTTAAGGGTCTTATGGTCTTTACAAGCGTAAAAGGGCGTGTAAGGGTTATTAACCTATAAGGGTTGCCGGGGGGCGGGGAGCGGTGGTGGGGGGACTTGTGTTTTTTTGTGGCGAGTCGGTCGAAATATTTTGGTGGGGATATTTGAGATATTGAAATATTCTGATCCCCACCAAAATCAGAATATTTCCCCCCTCAGGACCCTGGGAGATGATGTCTGCGAGGGGGGTCTTTAGGTAGGGTTTTAGGTGAGTACACAGGTGAACCTATAAGGGTTGCCGGGGGGCGGGGAGAGGTGGTGGGGGGACTTGTGTTTTTTTGTGGCGAGTCGGTCGAAATATTTTGGTGGGGATATTTGAGATATTGAAATATTCTGATCCCCACCAAAATCAGAATATTTCCCCCCTCAGGACCCTGGGAGATGATGTCTGCGAGGGGGGTCTTTAGTGTTAGATGGCTTGGTTGTGACATTCCTGTGACAGCCAGAGTAATAGTGAGACCAATAGTTTAGGGTTAAATCATGTGTGTTACTGCGCCGCAGTCTGTTGTATATAGTCTATGCCGTGCCGGCGCCGGTACCGGTTCCTTTTTTTCTTCACCAAGTTGAGGGACCGGAACGGGATGCTTACTGAGAGCTGTCTACCATTGCCGGACACGCCATAGGTCAGTTTTGCAATATTATCACCGAGTTGAGGGACCGGAACGGGACGCTTACCGAGAGCTGTCTACCATTGCCGGACACGCCATAGAGCTGTTGCGGATTGCTCCTAACAGGTTAAAAGCCTTTTCTACCGATACTTAAGCGTACCTCGAACCGGAGCTCTCCTCGTGTCAAAGACAAATGAACTTTGCTGGAATAAGCCTGAACAATTCAGACGACTCTGAAAACTCCGAAAGATTTGACCACCACCAAACGATGGATACCAACCAAGATCAGATGAACGCTTTCCAAAACCAACTACGCAAGCTGCAAGTTGTCATGAGACAGCAAGCTGAAGTCATTTCAGGCCTCACTGCAGCCAACCGCGACCACGCACACCACCAAATGGGAAACAATCGCCCCCAAAACTCACTCGCCGACAAAGTGCTCAAGCAATTTGTCAAATCCCCTGCAAAGTTCTACAGCGAGGTCAACCCATGTAAACCTCACCTCTCATTTGATGGATCAAACTACTCCGAATGGGAAACCGCCATTGACCGGACTCTCCAACATGCATTTGTTCGAGACTGCTCCTTCCTGAACGACGATCAAGATAACTTTCAGTTGCTTGACCTACTCCAGAACAAGGCCGTCGCGCTGCTGATGCGCGGCACGCTTGACGACGCCTTGCTTTCCATAGTAGAGTGGCATGAATTATCATTGTCGAAAGAACTTTTCAACTTGCTCAAATCAAAATGCAAGCGATCCGGACGCCAACACAAAATTATCCTCGTCAAAAAAGTCCTTAAATTCTCCGCCGAAAACTCCCCCGCCAGCGAATCCTGGCTCGCTCGCTTCTGCGCTTTGATGTCCAACATAGAACGTGCCAAAATCTCCGTCAACGAGCTCGGCGGACTCATTCTCCAAAGCATTGCAAAAGCACCGCCCGGTGCGGACGCCAAGAATTTTGAATACTCTGTCAGCCAACCGCTCGACGATATGACCACTGTCCCAACCTTCGGTCAAGTAACTACCATCATTCAATCTGCCCTTAGCAAGATCAACGAGGGATCAACTCTCCCACCTGGCTCTATTCCTTCCGATGTCGAGATGTCGGTCAATGCAATCAATCACCGCCGACAAAACGAACGCTACGAGCCTCCCCATCGCTGCACAGGTGACAGCACCAACCAGTCCAACACCGGCAAATTCTCTGTCAAAAAAGCTGCTTTCTACCGAGGAAAGGGACACACCGAGTCCTTAAAAGAACGCTTTGGCTATAATTGCCTGTACTGTGGTAGCCAAGACCACTGGTACTCGGACTGCGACACATTCTGGGAAGACGTCCGTCACGGTTGTGTGGCCGCTCCCCCACCAAACCATGCCGAGAAGGGGTTGAAATACATGCCACCTCCGCGCGCGACCAAACTCCGTACCGGCCACCGCACTATGCAACCCCCCGCCTCTCAGCCACATCAATCCAACGGCCGCATCCGTAAGATAGATGTGCCTGATGCGAACGATGGTACCGTCCTACTTGATTCCGGATCCACCATCAATGTGAGTGGCAAATCCAGCTTCTTCACCGTCACCAAGAAACTGGATAACCCGCTGACGATCTCCCTTGCGATCTCTCAATTCGTGGCTCCTATTGACTCTATTGGCGATCTCAGGATCCCGACCCCAACAGGAGTTATGAAGATTAATGAGGTCTACTATTGTGAGGGGTCAAAAGGATCAATTCTGTCAACGGGCCGTTTGGCGCAAGAAGGCTGGAAATTCTCACATGAAGGGACGGACGCTAGGCTCACTGATAAGGATGGGATGACATACGGTTTAGAATTCTCAAACTACTGTTGGAATGTGAAAACTATGCCTACCGCTGCAATGATAAAAAAAGTCTCCCAGAAACCTTCCAACGACCTCCACTTATGGCACTGCCGCCTAGGCCATGCGTCTGAGCCCATTGTCCAAAAATTCATCAGCAAGTATATCCCGAGCCTCCAGTTGCGTAGCAAGCCGTTCTTCTGTGTCCAATGCGCTAAATCTAAAGCAAAGGATGCCAAAGCCAACGGTGCGGACACCAACATCCCGCGTGACAAACCAATGGATCTTTGCATGACGGATGTAGCCGGCCCTTTCCCCATAGACATCAATGGGTGTAGGTACATCATTACTTTCCGCAACCATGCCAGCACCTATACGTTCTGTGCAGTCATGACCAGCCGAAGTGAAGTACCTGACAAGATTATGGCATGGGTCCTTCACCTGCAGAACACTGTGGGACGCACTCCGGCGTACCTGCAATGCGACAATGCTGCCGAATATGTGGGAAATCTGCGTGAGCGCCTAGCGGAAGTTGGAACGGAACTAGCCCCAATATCCCCGTACCATCCCGAGCAGAATGGCGAGGCTGAGCGTGTCAACCGCACCTTTGGGGACATGGCTCGTACTATGCTACACGATAGCAAACTCCCCAAGATCTATTGGAGCTTTGCTTACAAGACAGCTGCGTATATTCACAACCGCTGTAAAGCTCAAAAGTGTCAGTGAAGACCTTTTGCTGAGTGCGGAACGGGATGATGTGAGGATGACTCTGCCGTTCCTATACTAGACACTAAAACAAGACCCCCCAATCTATGATTGGCAGGCTTTAATTCAAGTGATAGTAAGTGTATCCAAGATACTTCAGTTGGTACAGCAAGTGTGGGTGATTAAGAATGTGTTGAGTGTCTATGAATAAATATGTGACACTGATGATGATGTTGTTGATGGTAGGTGATGATGATATTGGTGAATGTTGAGAGTGTATGTGGATGATGATGTGTGTTAAGCTAATGAGTTCTGGGAGCTGACGCTTCTACCAAGGATGGATGATGATGATAATGGTTTGTAGTGCGAAATGAGTTTTTGGGAGCTGACGCTTCTACCAAGTGGGTCAAGATGAGTTGTTTAAATGAGTAATGATGAAGTTGTTATTGCTGATGTTGATTGACTAAAACCTCAATATTGAGTGACTTATAATGAGGAGTGACCAGTGTATTAGACTATAGGGATAGTAAAAGGTATCTGTGGATGGTGTGTAATGTGATGTGATCCCAGAATCTGGTGAGGAGGGGGAAAACAGCTAGAGGAGAGCCCTTTTATATCAAAATCCTGACAAATGGGGGGTGGTCAACTTGTGGTTGGAACAATGGTCATGGAACACAGTGGAACAACAAATGATGACTAATCAGGCTGATGTGGTTGATGGAAACAAATGGAACAATGAACAAGTGAAATGTGTGTGACTTGTGGTTCTGAACCTGATGGAACTTTCCATGAGTGTTGTGGGCCTAAGTTGGGTGAACATCCTAGAAAAGGGGTTACCTGGGCCTAGTGGTTGAGTTGTGGGTGGGGTTTTTGTGTGATTGCCTTGTGAAAGCGCCGTGTAACTATGAATAACTGGAATAAACTCGGGTCTAGGAACTAATATTGGCCATAACTATTGATCCAGGCATGTAAGAAGATTCCGTGAGTTGTTCCCTAGGGTCAATGGCCTGAAGAATGTTTTGCTGGAACAATCTATGGGGTTTTGAGGGTTTTGTATTTTGGTGACTGTAGTAGGGATTAAGGTTTAGGTGACGGAGTATGTTGATTTGTTGATACTTCCTGATCCGGTCAGTGGTGAATATCCGTAGTTGTGTTCTAGGTGAATTTTGCCGTAGATTCTGATTCTTCAATAATATTGAGGATATCTAGTGGATATAAGAGAAAAAATGAGAAAGAGAAAAGAAATAGAGAAGAAATAGGAGAAAAATAGATAGAATAAAAATTGAAAATTTGTGTCATGTTTGGAACACCACATCCTCCCCCAACTTATTGTCTGTCCCCAGACAATCCTCCTGAGTGTGGCCAAATCTTGAGTCTTGATGAAACTAGTAGTACAGTTGAAGAAGAATTCCCGCAGTCCTGTTTTTGTGGTTTACTGATTTTCTGGGTGTTTTTGATGATTTACGTAGTTTCTTGCTGTTTTGTTGACTTTTCTGATTTTATCTGCCTGTTTTTGGAGGTTTTATGAGTTTGTAGGTTGATACTGATCCAGAAATTGATTGAGTGGAAGCCTGAATCCTAGTGAATTTCCCGTGTAAGCTGAGTATTGTGCGCCTGAGCTAGTTTGATGACATGCGGTACAGCTTTGGGGGTCCCTCCCCCAACTTCTTTTAAGTGAGTTTTGGTTAGGGTTTTTGTATGCTGATACCCAGAGGTCCTCACGGTGTTTCAGAATAAACAAGGTTTATCTGTCACGGGGTGGAGTATCCTCCCCCAACTTAAAAGTTGTGATGTTGAGTTATTTTTGGTGAAAACCTTAATTTTGGGATTTTATGGTTTTTCTAGCGTTTTTAGGGTTTCGTGTTTTTTGGGGGTTTCGGGTTGCTGCGCGCAGTCCGCAGCATCCGCAGCTGTCGACGTCGCGTATACGTGTGACGTTGGTCTGGGTTCGGTCCGCCTTGCGCAGTGCGCAGTGGGCTCCGTAGCTTTGTTTTTGGGTCGGGCCGCAGTCCTTGGGTGTGGGCAGGCCGTCCTTTTTTGTTGTGCGGCGGGCCAAGCCCGTCTGTTTCGGATGGGTTCGGGGTGTTTGGCTGGCTGCGGCGCGTCCCCCGCTTACGTGTTTGTCCGAATTGTTCTAGAAGCCTTGGGTGGCTGCGCCGCACCCCCGGCTTACGTACGCCTCCGGTTCGGACGTGGGTACCTCGCGGCTCTGGAGCGGCCTGTCAGCTGCCAGATGTCCAAAAATCTTCTTCCGCCGCCTTCGAATCACCTCACGCACGCTCTTGACCGACTACTCACGCTCAAATCTGGTAAGTGATCTTCTTCTCGCCTTGTTTTCTTTTCTTTGCATGGGAACCCCCACTAATGTAGTTGAATTCTTCTTCCAGGTGACAGCCACACCACCATGTCGACTGGCCTTCCTCTCGTGCATTGGTTGGGTCGGTCGATAACACCAGCCTTTCAGCGACTAGCCCTCAGCCCAATCTGGCTTACCCTGGTCGACCCACTCATCGTACGGGTATCGGTGTGCCAGCCACCGCCTGTCTCGACCAGCCTCCTGCAGTCTCCTATGTTTTCCGCCGGGTATAAGTACCGGCCGTATCGTGGATTTCCGTTTTTCCTTCCCCAGCAATCTACCGCACGTCGTATGACTGTCATCCGCACAGCTAAAGCCTCTTACAAGCCTGCTCCATACCCCTACCAATCCACCATTAGCCGAGCTTATCGCCGCCGAACCGATCTTCCTTAGCTATGCTCCCTTCTTCTGATGCTTATCCCGCCTCCGTTCGAGCTCCCCCAATGCCGCTCTCCTCCCTTCGAGGATCTATATTTTGACTCCAACGGAGTCCTATTCAGGAACGGGGTTGCCGTTGTCGATCAACACGGCTCACTCATCCGACGTTCCATCGTCGAGCGACCTCCGCCCACTCTCGTCGCACCGGAGAACTTAGTAAGTCTTCTTCTTTTTCATTTTTCGCGATCATGTATACTGATCCGGCTCGTATTTCAGGTGCTGCGCTCCAATCACGCCGTGATCGGACATGCTGCGCACCGCATTTCCCCGCCGGTGTTTGATCCGTACCCGGCATTTGTGGAGTCCGCTCCGTCCCTCCGGTAAGTCCAGCTCGCTTTGTGTTTCATCAGGCTAGTTGAGTTGCCTGTACTGATATTCCCCAATACGATCGTTATCCCTAGGTGTTCCAGGCCTACCCAGGGCCAGTCCCTCCCGGTCTGAGAGCCTCCCGAGCACCTTCACCATATGGCCCAGGTGCTACCAATGCGTCCGAGGATGCTCAGGTAATCGCGCTTTTTTTTTTTTTTTTTTTTTTTTTTTTTGTTCCCTTGTTGCTGACCTCGTTCCATTTTGCCAGATGTCCTCTGCGAATCGTGGCCGTCTTGTAGGTGACCCAGCTCGTATCGCTGAGGCTACCCGCGTGTTTAACAAAGCGCATGTAAGTCCCGTCTCGTTTCTTCTAGCGGTCTGATGGTTCTGATCTCTTTCTGTTTCCGCCCTTAGGACCTTATTGTTGACTATTTCTATAACACGGCGGCGCCCCCAGTTCCTCGTCCTGCCTCTGAGCCTCGCGCCCCGACTACGGATCCGATCGACACCGATTCCGACCCCGCGGACACCCAATCCGAGCCGTTACTGACCAATGATCAAGGCGACCCGGTCTCGACCACCTATCCATTCACTAATTTCTCTCGCCCCGCGACACCCAATCCTCCTGGTTTTTTCGATCCCGAAGATTACCATGGCTCGACGACAATCAAATCCACGCACTCCTTCGTCGTGATCATGAGCCGGCCCGATTCGATCGCTTCGCCTTCGGTCCTCAACATCTTACCGATCTCTACCAATCCGCCATGTCCGCCATGGTGTCGAACTACACCCGATTCCCTCCTCGCGACGGAGCCGAGTGCGCCGACCGCGTGCAAACCTTCAAGTTCATCACCCGCCGCTATCATTCGCTTGATCGAGTTATGCGCCGCCAATAAGCTGCGGTGAGTTTTTCTCCTTTCATCTTGTCTTTCTTCCCTGCTCCTTGTGGTGTACTGATTGCCTCGTTTGTTCTTTTTCTAGGCCGCCAATTGGTCTGAATACCACGAGTTATGAGCTCCCGGGGTGAAAATCCGAAAAAAAACCAAAAAAATCGAATGTGATAAGAAAAAAACTGAAAAAAAAAAAGAAAACCTTGGAAAAAAACAAAAAAATCTTGTATCGTAGTTTTTTAGTACTATATTTTTATTAGTTCTTCTTTTTTTTTTTTTTTTTTTTTTTTTTTATAATTTGAAATAAATCTAACAATACCCCTCCCCCAACTTAAATGAGGTTGTCCCTAACCTTGCCATGTCCCTGAGTGAGAAATGCCAACAGTGAGGTTAATATTCATCAGTCTTGAGGGCTGAAGCTGCCACTGGGATGGGAAGGAGGAAAAAAAAATCTTCAGAAAAAATGATGTGAGTTTAAATGAATCTTTTTCAAGTCTTTGTTCATTTTTAAGTGTTTTTATGACTTCTTTTATCCAAAAGAAGGGGTAAGATTCCTCCCCAACTTATTTATTTTTCCATTGTTTTTCTTCTTTGTATGTTTTCTGATGTGAGAGCTGATGAAAAAATTAAGAACGTTTGGCCACATCTGGGTTAGTGGCAGTTGATAACTTTTGGTGACTTTGAGTGTGAACAGTTTAGTCTCGTATCCAGGAGGTAGGTTTATTCTGACTGATCCATAGCGTCTTCTTCATCTTCTTCCTGCTGGTCTGATTGTTCTGCTGAGCCTTCTTCTTCTGCATCTAGCTCTTCTTGCTGTATATCATCTAGTTTACGTCCACGTGGAAAGAATCTCTTGATGTGGGAGGCTGCATAAGTCCGTTTCAGTTCCGTCCCGTCCAATTCTTCTAGCAGGTATGATCCTTTAGGAAGCTGTTCTTTCACTTTGAATGGTCCGTTCCACCTGTTTGCAAAAAGTTTTCCCCACTGATCCTCTAGACTTTTGTTGTAGACTAGAACTAGTTCACCAGGATCCAACGGTTCTCGTAATCTTGCTGCCATTTTTCGGTCCCAATAACGCACTGAGGTTTCACGTGCCTGCATTAACTTATCGTGAGCTTCTTTTATGACCTCGTCCCGCCTTTCCAGCTGCTTTGTCCGGGCTTCCAGTAATTCTGCTGTAGTGCTGATACTAAGCCAATCAATTCCCAGGTAGGTGTCCATTTCCAAATCCACAGGCAACACAGGTAGTTGGCCAAAGATGATTTCGTAGGGCGTAAATCCAGTGGTCCTTTTTGTAGAAATTCTGTCTGAGAATAAAACCAAGGGTAAGTACTCCCTCCATTTTCCCCCAGATCCTCCACACATTTTGACTAAAGTATCTTTTATAGGTTTGTGCCTCTTTCCACCATTCCATTTGCCTCGGGGTAATATGCAGTAGTCTGGATTAGTTTAGCCCCAATCTTCTGCACTGCCTCTTCAAAATCTTCCTTGAACTCCGATCCGTTATCCGTCGTGACTGTCTTGATGGAGCCGTACCGATAGGCCCAGTATTCCAAAAGGAACTTGGCCACATTGCTTGCCGTGAGTTTGACCAATGGAGCTGCTTCTACCCAGCCGGATAAGTCGTCCCGTGCTACTATCAGGTACTTATACTGTCCTGCTTTGATGTGACATGCGTCCAGCGCAACTCGTCCAAAAAGATTACTGCTACCAGTCGGATTTCGAATTTCCCTTGGTACTAGCGGATCCCTCTTCTGACAAGCTGCACAACTTTTAACCCATAATTTTACCTTCTTCTTCAGACTAGGCCACCAAAACCGTGTTACTAGCCGCTGATACGTTTCTTCCACTCCTCGATGGCCTAACTCTTCATGGACCTTCCGGAGGAGTTTTTCTTGATAAGTATCTTTGGATATAACTATTTGCGGGGCTGGTGAATGCTTCCTCATGAGCCTTCCTTCGCTGCTGTAGAATTTGGCTGAGTTTCTTCTTAATTTTGCAAAATCTTCTTTGTCCATATCCGGTGGTTGCTCGAGAGTTTCCAAATAGTGTCGTAGTTGCCGCCAATATCCAGGTTCCTCCCACTCCTTTGTCTCTAATTGGGTTTGAATTGAGCAGATCCGAAACAGGTAGCATGGCTTTATAAGTGGTTCTTCTTCATCAAAGTCAGGCTGATCTTCATAGAATTCTTCTTCCTCGCTAGAAATTGGTCTTCTGGAGAGTGCATCCGGTAATGTGAAGGTTTTTCCTGGCTTATGTACTATGTCAAATGAAAAAAGCTGAATGAAAGCCACCCATCTGGTCATAGGGGCGTTTGGAAGTGAGGGAGAGTTGATCATTTGAATTAAAGACTTGGCGTCCACTTGGAGTTCGAAATGCTGGCCCCACAGGTACGTCTGAAGTTTCTTCAAAATCCTAGCTACTCCACATAGTTCTAATTTTGGTTGAGAGTACCTTGATTCCACTGGTGAAAAGACTATTGATTCATAGAGAACTGGTCGATCCAACCCTGTGTCTAATTCTTGCTGAGATAGTACTGCTCCTGCAGCTATAAAACTTGAGTCCACCGCTAGTCGAATGATCCCGGCCTCAGGTGAATAGTCAATACTCTTCAAAACAATATCTTCTCCAATTATTTGCTTCAATCGATTGAATGCTTCATTGCAGTCGCCACTCCATATCCATTCTGCTTCCTTCCTGGTAAGTTGCCTGAGAGGTGCTGCTTTTTCTGATAGATTCTCTATAAATATTCGCACGTAAGTGACTAATCCTAGAAATCCTCTGAGTTCCGTGACATTTTCAGGAGTTGGCCAGGTTATGATTTTGTTTTTCTTCTGCCTGGATACCCGCGCCCTTCCTTTGAGACCACGTGACCTACAATATCCAAAGCTGGGACGCAACACGCAAATTTCTTGCCTGATATCGTGAGCCCGGCCTCTTCAATCCTGAATAGTACCCTTTCCAAAGTAATCGCATACTCCCATATAAACCGTCTAATCCCCGGATTCTCCTTCAGTACCTCGCCGTCGTAAGTCGTCCTTGGTCCTTTGATTCCTCCATCGTCTATGAATACGCCTACATACTCTGGTATTTCTTCCTGCAGGATCCACATCATCTGTGCTTGATAGACTGCTACCGAGTTGGTTGCTCCTTGAGGTAATCGCGTGAGTTGAAATCTTCCCAAAGGTGTGTCAAAGGTTGTCAAAGGTCGAGATTCCTCCGCTAATTCCCTTTCGTCATATCCTCCCATGATGTCGCCTAGTCCATAGCACGCACGCCAGCAAATGCTTCGATAAATTCTTCTGTTGCGGGTGGTAGTCCAGCATCCCAATTGTCACTCTATTCATTTCTTGAAGGTCGTGGACTATCCGGAGCTTCCCATCATGCTTTTTGACACAAAAGACTGGGCTTGAATAACTTGAGGTTGACTGTTCGTATAACTTGGTTCTTATCCTTTCCCTTACTAACTCTACGTATTCGTCTTTGATAGCTGCGGGTATTGGGATTGGTTTCTTTTGCCATGGCTCATGCTCAATGACCGGAATGACGTAAGGTAGTCCATAAGAATGTTTGAGTAAGCCTTGTTCCGCGGGACAAAACGCTAACGCTCCCTGCCTGAGCACTATAAGATGTTTGAATAACTTGAGTTCTTCTGCGCTTAACCATCCGTCAGGTCCAAAACTGATAACACCCAACCGCTCCTCCGTTACTTTCCAAGTTGGTGTAAAATCTGGTGGATGAGGGGTGAGTGGTGTCTGATACGGATCTCTAGTGAGGGGTGGTCTTTGAAGTGGTGGGTTGATTGATTGCGGCATGGCTTGATTCACGGGCCTGACTTTCTTAGCTACGGGTTTGTATTTGGTCATACACCATAGGGTCTTGCCATCCGGGTCCATGCAGCGGCCGTCCTGATCAGCTAATTTGAGCCCCTTCAAAAGTAAGTTGTTGTTAACCACCTGTCCTTCCTCTTTTCCTTTCTGGTTCCAAGCCCTGATCTTGTTTGAGATGTGCTGAAAGAGCCTATTTTTGGGTTTATCTGTTTTCTTTTTAAAAATAGCTTTGAGGGCCTTAGGAAATATTACCAGTAAAAATAGGAACTTCTTGATGGAGTAGAAAAGTAGGTGAATGTAGATTTTCTTAAACTATGTTTTGATGGAACTTTGTTTGATAAAGAGAAATAGTTTTTTAACCCAGATAAATTTTTGATTAGGTGCCCTAGAATTGATGGTCGTTACTGGGTCCAATGGCAATTCTTTGGTTAGGACACCTGAATTCATAAAAAATGCTGGTTGGTTGAAATTTTAGCTGGTTTCCCATTTAGGTGTTTAAACTGATTCCACCCTGTCCCCTTTCCTACTCTGGCAATTGGAACTGTGATTTGTCGTCCAACGTCGCCTTGAAATTGCAGATATTCGCCATCGCCCGGGTAGTCCAAAGTACAGTCGTAATCGAATAAGAATGGTCGTCCCAAAATGCATTCTTGAGCTTGCGGTGCCACAAAGAGGTGTACTGGTCCCGTAAATCGTCCAATTGTAAGATCACAGTTTTCAACTACTCCGTTTATGTCGCACCGCTCTCCCCCAACTCCTCTCATGGGAATGTCCACTTCTACTACTTCCAATCCCAGATCGATTGCTAGTTTGGCTGGTATGACATTGACCATTGACCCCGAATCAATCATGAAGGGTACCCTTTCGTCCTTAATCCGTGTGTCGATGTAACCAAGAGCGCAGCTGTAAAAAAAGTTAAAGTCTTTCTCCTCTTCATCTTCCTGTTTGATCATTGCTCCTGCTACTTTATGGGTTTTAGCTCCGACCTCTTTGATGTAGGATAGTTTTGAAGCCTGTGGTCCGGGAATTCTGTTTTGAAGTTTCTTGATGAGCTCCTCCACGTAGGTTGGTGATATAGCGGTGAGCTGGGAAAAAGTGGTTGGCATCTTCATATTGTCTAATTCTGCTAACAAAGCTGCCTCAGCTGATGGTTTGTCTTTCTTGGGTTGTGGTGCTTCTAGAATTCTTCCAGGAGTCCTCCTAGTCGCAGGTACTTCCGCAATCACTTCCTTGGATGGTTCCTCCCGATCTATGTCCATTGCAGTTTCTTCGTGTTGGACCTTTCGTTGCCCTCGCATTGCTTCTGCTCGTGTGGTGGCCGCGTTTGCTTCCATCCGGAACTGCTTGTGTTGTTTCAAGGCTTCTTCTTCTCTGGCAGACTGCTTTTTGAGAGCTTCCTCTGATCCTAGCTTTGGTGGGTCCCAAACTATGTGCTGCATTGCTGATTGAATGTCAGAAGGTTCTTCATCGTTTCTGTTGACCTGAAATACTGCTGAATTGTCTGTTGCATATACTGTATTGATTTTTGCTTTTGGTTTTGCTGATTCAGTTGCTACTACAGATCTGATAGGTCTTGAAGGGTCCCAGGGAATTCGCTCGCCACTAGGTAGGTTGAAGAACTTTCCATCTCTTTTCACTAAACCTTCTCGTTCATCCTTCTGAGCTTCATGACAATATGCCGAATTATGACCTTCACGATGACAGTAAGAGCAGGGTCTTGGCTCATAGAGACGTCCCGATGGTGCTTCATTTCCTCGCGAGTATTCTGCTTTGGCTGGGGCATTGAGTTTACTGGCAAGCGCTTCAATGGCTTTGGCCATACTTTCGATTTGTGATTGAACTGGTTCCTTGGGATATTCTTCCAACATCTTTTCTCGTTTCTTTCCATCTCCTTTCTTCAAGTCCAAGTTCTTCTGCATTTCTTTGTTTGCTGCAGCAAAGTTGGATCCAGCTTTGAAGGCGTTTATAGATCGGGCTCGAACTTCGTCCTCCGCTACTTCCATAACGTCTTCTAGCATGGGTGGTTTGTTGTATCCATCTTTTCCCGTAGGTATTAAATCGCTTTTGACTAGTTCTTGATTGATGCTGACTTGATATTCTCGTGAGAATGCCAGGAAAAATAAGTGTGATACACTGGTCTTGGCGGGTATGTGTTTGTTTCGGACCAGGTATTTAGTGATCATCATAAATTTTGACTGGTAGATCCTAAAGTCCTTGATGTCCTTGATCCCTCCTTTGTCTTGACAGAGCTTGATTAAGTCATATAGGTCCTGGATGGTGTAACGGATCTTCAAAGGCGAGCCTCCCCATACATCAAGCATGCTCTTGCGTAGAGTCTTCCAATCCCTGTCGTCGTATCCTTCCATCGATTCTAGTTCCTTCTTCAAGTCTTCGCCTTTCACAAATCTGCATACTTGACGAGCTTTGTCGAAATCTCCTGCGCCATATATCTCAGCAGCCAACTCAAACCGGTCTAGGAATTCTTTGAAGTTATCGCCTTTGTACTTGAGATCCGGTGTGGTGTTCCAAACATGACACAAATTTTCAATTTTTATTCTATCTATTTCTCTCCTATTTCTTCTCTATTTCTTTTCTCTTTCTCATTTTTTCTCTTATATCCACTAAGATATCCTCAAATATTATTTAAGAATCAGAATCTACGGCAAAATTCACCCTAGAACACAACTTACGGCATATTCACCACTCAACCGGATCAGGAAGCATCAGCAAATCAACATACTCCGTCACCTAAACCTTAATCCCTACTACAGTCACCAAAATACAAAACCCTCAAAACCCCATAGATTGTTCCAGCAAAACATTCTTCAGGCCATTTGATCCTAGGGAACAACTCACGGAATCTCTCTTACATGCCTGGATAAATAGTTATGGCCAATATTAGTTCCTAGACCCGAGTTTAGTCCAGTTATTCATAGTTACACGGCGCTTTCACAAGGCTATCACACAAAAACCCCACCCACAACTCAACCACTAGGCCCAGGTAACCCCTTTTCTAGGATGTTCCACCCAACTTAGGCCCACAACACTCATGGAAAGTTCCATCAGGTTCAGAACCACAAGTCACACACATTTCACTTGTTCCATTGTTCCATTTGTTTCCATCAACCACAACTCAGCCCTGATTAGTCATCATTTGTTGTTCCACTGTGTTCCATGACCATTGTTCCAACCACAAGTTGACCACCCCCCATTTGTCAGGATTTCGATATAAAAGAGGCTCTCCTCTAGCTGTTTTCCCCCCTCCTCACCAGATTTTGTCCCCACAAATATATCAGCACCTCACTCATCCAATACCCTTATATACCTGATATTAGTCTTACTATCCCCTATAGTCTACTACTGGTCACTCCTCCATTGAGGTATCATCATCCATCAGCCATCATCTATACATTAGCAATTACATATCTTATTACTACCCTAAAACCTTCTTTGGTCTAAGACTGCCTAAGTAAACCTTACATAAGCAGACCCTTACCCAACTAGGATACCCAACCTTTACTCAACAACTACTTCTCTCTCACATATAACCCCTTACCATCAGGTAGCGGGTTCCATCCCTGGTTGTAGCGTCAGCTCCCACACCTCATTAGCACTACACTCCATCCTCTTATATAAGTCATCTACACTTATACCAATCATCATCATCATCCATCCTTGGTAGTAGCGTCAGCTCCCAGAACTCATTAGCTTAACACACCTTCATCATCCACATACACTCTCAACATTCACCAATATCATCATCACCTACCATCAACAACATCATCATCAGCATCACATATTTATTCATACACACTCAACACATTCTTAATCACCCACACTTGCTATACCAACTGAAGTATCTTGGATACACTTACTATCACTTGAATTAAAGCCTGCCAATCATAGATTGGGGGGTCTTGTTTTAGTGTCTAGTATAGGAACGGCAGAGTCATCCTCACATCATCCCGTTCCGCACTCAGCAAAAGGTCTTCACTGACACTTTTGAGCTTTACACCGGTTCCTTGATTATAACTGCTGGCCGTGGTCTGAAATCCTCAAAATTGTCAGGTCATAAGCCGTAAGTGCCAGTTGCTGTTGTTGGTATTGATCTTGTTGGTAGTGTTGTTCTTGTTGGTGGTGTTGTTCCTTGCCTAAGTGGGTTGGAGTTTCTTCTTTTTGATGATTCTTTTCTTCTTGCTCTCTTGCCTTTTGTTTCTGATAAGCTTGGGACGTCCTAAGGTTGATTCTAGGTTTTCCTGTGCAATAGGTCGAAATTGGGGGTGGCGGTGGAGGTGTGGGAACGTGTCCAGCGCCAGTGCCAGTGTTAGGTGGATCAATATTCATGTTTAAACTGCCCGGAAATATACCGCCCGATCCAGAAGGGTTTGTTAATGGTAGGATATTTTCCAAATCTTTGTCTTGTGGATATGGTGCCATTGTTTATGGTAACTGATTTCTGTTTCTTTTTATTGATTAGTTTTGTTGATACGTTCTTAGTAGTAGTCCCTTGGGTAAATTGGTTTATGGTTGGTCTCTGGTACTTTGATCCAGGGCAAGGTTGGGGTTATGACTGTATTCTTCAATAATTGACGTCCACTCGCGTTATTCTGCAAATCCTCAAACTCCTAAAGTTCGGGTTCCTTTTTCGATTCTAGTCGCAATATTCAGATCTTCTTGTCCTTCTCAATACGCTAGTCTAACTTCGGTAACCTCGCCTCGTGGTCTATATTGGTAGTTGCTTTTGTGGAGGGATGGTGGTTTTTAGGTGAGGAGTACTACTAGAGATACCTGTTAGCTAATAATATATAAGATAACAGAAGGTGGTTAAGATAAACTATGGTGTGTCACTTGTTCAAAAAGTTGTTAGTACTCCTATTAGTAACTAATACTTCTGTTTGTTTGGTTATAACTAGGTGATTATACTATGAATCAATAACTTTTAACCTTGCTATGACAACTGGATCCTATCACGTTGGGGACTCCCTTGTAAAGCTCAAAAGTGTCAGTGAAGACCTTTTGCTGAGTGCGGAACGGGATGATGTGAGGATGACTCTGCCGTTCCTATACTAGACACTAAAACAAGACCCCCCAATCTATGATTGGCAGGCTTTAATTCAAGTGATAGTAAGTGTATCCAAGATACTTCAGTTGGTACAGCAAGTGTGGGTGATTAAGAATGTGTTGAGTGTGTATGAATAAATATGTGACGCTGATGATGATGTTGTTGATGGTAGGTGATGATGATATTGGTGAATGTTGAGAGTGTATGTGGATGATGAAGGTGTGTTAAGCTAATGAGTTCTGGGAGCTGACGCTGTGGAACTACTCTAGGTGGTAGAATAGAGCTTGAGAGGGATGAGTGCTTGAAGGGCTGCCTCTCGTAATAGCTGGGAGAGTTTGTTGAACAAGAATAAGAGTATGGACTCTTAAAGAATAGTGTGGCTTGGTGAAGATGCTTAGATATTTCTAAGATGATGGTTGATATGCTGATCTTCTAGCAGAGCCAGGTACCCAATTGCACCCAGGGAGGCTGATAGTAAGACTTATTTATTTAATGAGATGAGTGACTAATCTTCTAGCAGAGCCAGGTAACCAATTATACCCAGGGAGGCTGATAGTAAGACTGTGTCTTAGGTGGCAAGTAAATAACTCCTCTAGCAGAGCCAGGTGATATACCCAGGGAGGCTGATAGTAAGAATTAATGATATTACTTGAGTGAGTAGTGACCAGGGATGAGTACTGATGTCTACAATCTGATGGTTCCCAGAATGAGGAGGGAGGAAACAGGCTCTTTATATATGTGTTGGGAGGAAAATAGAGGAGTGGCCAAAATGTGGTTGGAGGAATGAGAGAGAGAGAAGATAAATCAACTATAAGAGGCCTTAATGGCTGACTTGTGGTTCATGGAAGGAAATGGAACAAGGAAATGAGTAGAAAATGAGTAAACGTGGCTGAGTTGTGGTTGGTGGAACATGATGGAAACTGTGGAAAGTTATAGTGGAAAAGAGGGCTTAAATGAGGAGAAAATATTCAAAAAGGGGCTTGCGGGACTTGAGGTTAACTTGTGGTTGGATTGTTGTGTGTGACAGCTGTGTGATTGTGTTGTGTTTGATTGATCCTGATTTGGGGCCTGGGTGCTTGATGTATTTCTGTAACCCCTCTTGAGACTTGGCCACCTGTATCTTTTTCCACATAACAAACCCCTCAAAGCTTTTATTTATTCAGGGTTTGGCTTACCACATCCACCCCCAAATTGGATGATGTCTCCATCATCAAACCAGAAGAGAAGCCAACCCTGTATCTGTGTCAAGTGTGTCTTGGAGTGAGAGGGGAAATTTTATTTTCTGGTGTTCAGTGAGAAGGTGGGAAGTGTTAATGTAAATTGTTTTATGTTTATTTAATTTTTATTTATTTATTTCCAGCCAATGACTATCCTGAAAGAGTGGGCTGCATGGTTTGAGTTACTGGGGTATTGATGATCAACCTCCCCCAAATTGTTGTTGTGCTTGAGTGATGTTTGCTTTTTGTAGTGTAATGAAATGGAATGTTGACTAAGAACCACCCCCAAATTTTATGTGTTTGAGTGGTTTTTTTTTTTTTTTTTTTTTTTTTTTTTTTTTTTTTTTTTTGATAGTATGAAAGAGGTGCAGTCTCTGATCTTGAGGATTTTCATAAGTGAGGATGCCATGTTCAGACATTCATTTATTTCTGAGGAAGGAGGTGCAGGTATGTAGGGTCTGAATGTTGTTTGCTTTCCCCCATCTGTTCTTGCGCGTACAGACAACAAAAGTGATCGCATGCGCGCCTTAGGTACACTTGGAGAGAGTCGTTGAGCGATGTATGCACCTTAAAACGCTGATTCTCGATCATTGATTGAGGTGATTAACTTCATGCGCGAGCGCCCGCTAACCTAAGTTTCTTATTTGTTGGGGTCTGTAAGTGCTTTGCTTGGTTATGGATCCAGGCCTAGGTTGGTGTTGAGAGCGGTGGTGTTGGTGGTGATTCATCCATCTACTCGCCCCAGCTTTCTTTCTTTGATTCGAAGGCTCATAGTGCTGCCTGCATCCCCAACGAGACCGCGCGTCGCCGTTATTCACGCCTACCTTCAAGCAGAAACCTGTCTCGGACGGGTTTCTTGTTTTTCTCTGACCGGTGTGGCTCAGGTTGCACCGGTTGAGTCCTTGTTTCTTGTTATGTGGGCTGGCGTTAGTCCTTCACTTGGTTGCCGGCTGTTGTAGTTCATAAAGGGCCTGCTTGGAGGCTCTTTTCCATCCTAATCATGCCATTCCCTGCTTTCCACCCATACACACGCCGCTCAATGTCCAACGGCGAAGTCGAATACCGCAATCGATTCTTCTATCTGCGAGTTCCTCCTCGCGTGCCTTCCCCTCCAATAGCTAACAACGATGTTATTACTATCAATTCCATTGGGTCGGGCGGCCCCAACGAACCTATCGAGATATATGATGGTAGTAGTGAAGCCGCGTCGACCAACCCTCTTGACCCTAGTCTTCGCCATGCTTCCATTAACGGCGACGCTCGAATTCCGACCCCTGGAATTCCGTCTCCTATTATTCGTCAAACCGCCCCACCTGGGCTTATTCCTACCCAGCCTGCCCCCGCTGTTGAACCCGATATTCCGGTTCCGGCGCTGAACGAACCTGAAATACCACCAGCCTATGACGCCGCTTCCGCGCCACGCCCATTTCCAGCCCCGGTCTTCCCCACACCGCGCCAACTTCCTGTCATTCTGTCGGTTTCCAACCTTGCGCTACACTCGTACATTCGCTACGCAACCGGTCAGCCCCAGGTTGACGATGATCATCTGCGCGCCTTCAAATCGCCGTCGCCAGTCCTAGTCTCAGATATCCCCGAGCGTCGTGAACCTCCAGGTTAGTGTTTGTTTATGTTATTATATATTTTTCTTCTTTTTTTTTTTTTTTTTTTTTTTTTTTTTTTTTTTTTTTTTTTGATGAGTTACTGGGATCTAATAGTAATTTCCCTGTTTCTGTACTTTCTTTGGTAGTTGAGGATGGCAACAGCCAAGATTCTGGAATGGTTATCTTTGAATCTTCTGTTGTGGAGGCTAGGTTATATGTAAAGAAAGCTCTATTAGACTATTTTACCACTTTAAGCTCCTTCCCACTTTCTTCTACTGGGGCCTGTAAGGAGTACAGAGCCTTGGCTGGCAAACAGGTATATGCTCAGATCATGAATATATTTGATGGATGCTTGGCTACTGCTGAGGAGGTTGAATTCACCAGAGTGTGAGTCCCTATTTTTTTTTTCTTTTTCTTTTTTTTTTTTTTTTTTTTTTTTTTTTTTTTTTTTGATAGTATGTATTGGTTGATTTACTGATTTTTAATGCTGATTTTTCTGTTTTTTATGTTGTTTTTTGCCTTAGTAGTTTTTCTGAATAAGCTGAATGGCTCTTTAAAGTCCAAAATAAGTCTCTTTTAAAGAGCAGTCATGTATGAATTTTTTTTTGTCTAAAATCCCCACTCAAATCTTGAAATAAATCCCCACTTAGTCTGATCTTGAAAAATATGGTTTAACCTGAGAGGCAGCAAACCTCCTCTTGAGTGAGGTTCCATCCAACTCTTGAAGCACATAAGACCCTCCTTTTTCTTGTTCTTGAATCCTATAAGGGCCATTCCAACGGTTCTCAAACAGCTTACCCCATTGAGAGTCCAGACTTTTATTATAGGCCAAGACCAAACTCCCTGGCACCAATGGTTTTCTGACTGACTTCTTACTATTTTGAACTTCCAAGGATTTTTCACGAGACCCCTTCATCTTCCTGTAAGCAGCTTGAATGATTTCTTCTCTTTTTTCTATCTGTAGGGTCCTTGCCACTAATAATTCTTCTGTTGAAGTCACTTCTGACCAGTCTGTCCCTAAATAAGTTTCTAGTTCCAGATCCACAGGAAGTATAGCTGATTGGCCAAAAACAAGCTCATAAGGACTGTAACCGGTGGTCCTTTTGGTGGAAATTCTGTCTGCAAACAAGACCAAAGGTAAGTAGTGACGCCATTTCTTTCCATCCCTTTCACAGAGTTTGACCAAAGCATCCTTTAGTGGCTGATGGCCCCTTTCTATCATTCCGTTAGCTTCAGGGTAGTAAGGTGTTGTCACTTTCACTTTGGTTCCAGCTTTGGTTAGTGCTTGTTGTAGTTCTTGTCCAAATTCTGGGCCTCCATCCACCACCACGTTCAGGGGTAATCCATATTTATATATCCAGTTTTCCAGGAACCAGTCTGCCACTCTTGCTGCCTTAATCTTTTCCATCCCAACTGCCTCCACCCATCCAGAAAGGTCATCCCGTTGTGGTGTTCCATTCCCGCTCCAATGCCAAAGAGGTACATTTCATATATTACAAGTTCACTTACAGGATGTACACTAGAACAGGATACAAGAGGAGGAATATCAGGGAGGAGTACAGAAGGAATCCGGAAGAATACACAATACACCAACAGCACAGAATCAACAACAAGGAAGAGTTACACCAACAGCAAGCAGGAAATACGGACGATGGTAGCAGTACAAGGAGCGGACACAGGGGGAAGAAGGGGAAGAAGGACCAGGAGGAGGAGAGGCCTAGACCCTGAACAGGATGGAAGCTGGAAGGATTGGAAGAAAGAAGGTGTGATGGAAGGTGTTTCAGCCCCTGGATGGAAGAATAGAAGAAGGAGGAAGAACGGGCTGTATTGTACACAGTACAGGGGGGGAGTGGGCACAGAAATGATGTCATGCTGTGCAGATATGATGTCATGCTGTGCAGACATGAAGTCATGCTGTGCAGAAATGATGTCATGCTGTGCAGCAATGATGTCATGCTGTGCTGAAACCATAGCAACAAGGAGCAGGCTGTGCAGCTGACCAGTTCACCTGCAGCATAAATCCCTCAAAGGACCTTCCCTTGGAGCTAAATTCCCTCATCTTTTCCTATATAAGGAGGACATTTCCCCACCACTGTTGTTTTCTTTTTCTTCAGCCACTTACTAAGAGAGTATAGTGTGTCTCACCAGTCAGCAAGTTAGTCATCAAGTGTAGTCATCAAGTGTAGTCATCAGTGTTATCAGTCAATAAGTCAATCAATCAGTTATCAACCCCAACAATAAAAACATTTCTCAAACCCCCCAATCAATCAACAAACAACCCAATCAATCAACAAACAAATCAATCAATCATCAACAAACTCAACAATCATCAACAATCACCTGCAATAGTCCAACACACCATTGCATTCACACATAATCAATCCCACGGTTCGATTATCCATATCATTAGTTATAAGCGGTCTACTCACATACAACAACGTATAAGGTCTAAGTCTGATTGAGATTGCTATACTTAGTAAACTTAATCTTGAAATCAGCCATTTCTCTTTTTATATTGATTTTAAGATTCCTTACAAAGGGTATAGTATTTATAAAGGGGCAGGCCAATAAACCACCCGTAAACTGACTGTTTTAGCCTTTCAACCTAACTCACCAGTTTATTTCCCCCAGCCGGATCTTTACCAAATATTATCATTTGTCCCACAGGAGTCCTACATCTGGTGTCCCAACAGTGGCCGATTTCCTTCAAATTAGATCAAATCCGTTGGTGTTTTGCGTGGATCACCTCGACTAATCCTGGATCAAGAAAACTCCGTGGACGTAGGCGAGGATAGATTTTGAATACGTGGCGCAGCGTGGATACGAGTCGAGCAGAAGAGTCAAGCCAGGAAGAATAGGATATCACCCAGCAGAAGATCAGTCAAGAATAAAACATCAAATCAGAAAAACACAATAAAATCAGAAAAACAAAATCAAAACCTTCCCAGCATGGATAAAACACTACAGGAAATGCAGGAAACATCAGAAAGGATGAAGGTACAGCAGGATAAAATGAATCAGTTCGAGGACTCCCTAAAAGAGATGCATGATATGATGGCTATGTTTTTAGAACAAAGCAAATCACCAAAAGACGTACCATTACCAGAAACACCATTGCGAAAAGGACGAACCCCTCGATTCACGACATCAACCCCATTCACAGGAAGAACAACTGGCTTGGACACGACCATTCAGGACGACGAAGAAAGTCTAATTGATTCATCAGAAGAGGAGGAACCTCAACCTACCAGGAACAGGTCATATCGAAAATTACCGGACGAAGAGAAAGGTGTGGTCCTGGACACCAAGAAGCTGAACGTGGAATTTGACGGGTCCGAAGTAGAATTATTCATCAAACGAGTGGAGAAGATAGCGATATTACAGAAGGCCGGAGGGCGGGATGTAGCTTTACAGTTACCATTTATGATCAAGGACAGGAAGATTAGCGAATGTATTGAGTATATGGAAGGACACGAGAATTGCGACTGGGAACTACTGAAGAAGGAACTTATCAGCAAGTGGGGAAGAGCAACACCCAAAAGACAATTCGACGAGAGCTCAGTATCCAATCTAGTTAGCAAGTACTCAGACAAAGGAGGAATCCAAACCAAGGAGGAATACCGGACGTTTATTGGCGAGCTGGAGGAGATTTTGGCCTACTTGACAAGGATGGAATACGAGGACATAAATGCGGAAAGCGGAGAACCACTCTGGAGGGCA
>PGCI01000400.1:0-74237 GCA_002873125.1 Puccinia coronata f. sp. avenae | reverse complement strand
CTGATCTCCAGCTCAGCTGGTACCAGCTAAGCAAGCAGGCTGAGCTTCCAGCTCAGCTGGTACTGGGCATCTAAGCAAGAAGCTGAGCTTCACTCTCAGCTGGTACCAGCTAAGCAAGCAGGCCAAGCTTCATGCTCAGAGGGTAACAGCTAGCAAGGAGGCTGAGCTCCCAGCTCAGCAAGCAGGGTGACCTTCCAGAAAAGAAAGAAAAGAAAGAAAAGAAAAAAAAGAAAAAGAAAAGAAAGAAAAGAAAGAAAAGAAAAAAGAAAAGAAAAAAAAGAAAGAAAGAAAGAAAAGAAAAGAAAAGAAAGAAAGAAAGAAGAAAAGAAAGAAAAAAAAGAAAGAAAAAGAAAAGAAAAGAAAGAAAAGAAAGAAAAGAAAGAAAAGAAAGAAAAGAAAGAAAAGAAAGAAAAGAAAGAAAAGAAAGAAAAGAAAGAAAAGAAAGAAAAGAAAGAAAAGAAAGAAAAGAAAGAAAAGAAAAGAAAGAAAAGAAAGAAAAGAAAGAAAAGAAAGAAAATAAAAGAAAGAAAAGGTCTATTTTTTAGAAAGAAAATATTCAAAATACACCCCCAAGAAATATTAAAAAGCACTGGGGTGTTTGAATTTTTTTTTGTAGTGTAAATTTCCTCAAGCATCTTGATAAAAGAAAAGAGCTCGACTATGCCAACCAGGAGGCATTTTTTCCCTTCACTGAAAATCAGACCCAAAGGTCAATGTTGTTATTGCATCATGAAACTCCCAAGATTGTTACTAACCTGATCATGTAATAGAGGCGATGCATACTCTCCACTGCGTTGGTAGTATTTGGGAGCTTGTCTTTGCCATTGGGGTAATCTTCCAACATTGGTCGCCAAGATGGAAACAACATTGACTGAATATCGGAAACAGACCACCAGTCAAGCCATCTTTTGGCCTTTGGAAAAAGCCTGCAAAGTTTGTCGAGTTTATCCTCATGAGTGGGTTTGTTGGTGTCAGATCAATCAAGGAGAGCATGGCATTTGCGTTGAAAGTCCAACTGGATGTACCAAACCACAAGGATTTTCAGCCATTGCTATCTAGCACTTGAGAAAAAAATTGAAGGACATTTACCTCTTGGTCCGCCGGGATGATTGATCGATTGCGTTTAACTCAAGTGACTTGTGCCTTGAAATGTTGATGGCACCCTTTTACCATCTGCAGGGCCTCTTCGCGGTCTGTTTCACCAAAAACCTCCATGTAGGCGTTAATAAAACCATTGCGCTGTGCAACAGAGAAACCAATGATTTGTTGCGCGAGTGTTTTCCTTTCGGCTGGTGTGAACAAATCAGTCTTGAACTGCCGGAGCAGGATCTTGAAATGCAATTCATAATATTTGACACTGAGGCCTCGGATCCACGAGAGCTGAACTGGTACCCATCTTTGAAGCGGAGCGCAGAACATTGAAGTCATTAGAAGATAGCCGTTCTCGAAGAATCAGTATGTGACATCTGAGATTAGCCCCCCTTGATAGACCTTGTTATTTTCATTGCAATCAAGAAGTCTGTCTGCCATCCACTTGGACTGGAAGGTAAAATGCTCCTGATTTTTGAGGAAGCATGTAGAGATGATCAGAAGACCGCGACTGCAAAGAAGAGCCATAGGGGTCAGTCAAGCAAGATGAAATGAGGTGTTGACGACTAATGTAACGTACGTGTTCCATTGGAACATGTCCAATATGAACTTATCACCAATCCCACCACCCAATTTCTCGGGGGATAGGCCTAGTTCACATAAAATTTCCCAGCGGTAGTATCTGAGTTGGTCGGCATTAACAAACAATTGGTGGATGGTTGTAACACTTGCAATTGGATTTTCAGCCAATGTCATCTCGCCAGCCTGTCAATCAACGGGGAAAATTTTTGTTAGAGATAAAGTGAATGAATCAACATAAAATTTATGTTCTTACCTTCAACTTCAGTGCACTGGCCTACGGATTGTTGGAAATCTGCTTCTTCAGTGCCTCTCTGGACAATCGATCGGGTTTTTTTGCCTCAGGCCATGGATGATCGTGGTGACCCCTATGACAGAGAAGTGCCCAGCCAGTCTGTTGGTTATAGTCAATGCGTAAGTTTGTTTTTGTGCATGGCTGCCAAGTAACCTTCCTAGGACATTGTCCCGCAGATCCTTTACATGAAGGTGACCTGAATCAAGTTCAACGAAATTGTTTGGAATGAGAAAGGTGGGAGTAACTGTGAAACTGAGTACTTCAAGAGGGAATACTCACGAAGCTAAGTATTTCTCAATGGCATGGGGTGCGGTGGGAGGCGATCCAACCCAGAGACAATTTTCTTGATCACAAACCATGACACCCAGACATTTCACTTGTACAATCTTCCATTTATTGCAAGATTGCTTCTCGATGTTGCAAGTCTTGGTGAATCCGACCGTTCCAAAGTTCTTGATGTCCATATTGGGCAATTGAACAAAAACAGTCCGGCCGTTTGGATATATTGGGTAGTTCTGCGCATCCAACGTACATCCATGATCAATGTAAGTCTTGAACGCTTCCGGATCGTTTAGCAGTTGCCATTGCACCGTTTCTTCCACTTGGGAATGGCTGTCCTCTTTTTCTGATTCACGGTTGCTTGGAGTTGGGGGGTTGCCAAGTGATTCCGAGTCCATCTTTTGATTGCTTCTGCGTTTACTGTGTTTCTTCTTGTTTCAATTGGAAGATGGCATCTCAAAAGATCTGGAATCAATCTAGGAACTTCAAGTTATGAGGGATGTAGAGTGGGGAAGTGGGAAATTGAGAAAGCAGTGAGAAGTGTGTAGTGAGTAAGTAGAAATCGGAAGATTGGTTGTAAAATTGAAGTTTGCATATGCAAAGGTAGATGTTTACACTGCTTGTGGTTTGGTTTGCGGCGCAGCGTAACCTAGCCCTGTGTAAATCTGTACTGAAACGCAATGAGATAGAAGTTTGTACAGTATCTACTCACACCCCGCAAACGATGCGTTGTAAATTTCAACATTGCAGCAGGCGAGTGGTGGTTTACGAGGTGAAATTTGTGTGGCATCTATTTACAAAGTGGGAGATTGGGGTACCCCGCAAATCTATACATCACCCTCATCAATGTATACTTTTACAAGGTCCTTGTGCTTACGGGGTGCCCACCCCGTAAAAAGCACCATGTAAAAATCACCCACCCCATTTTTTACTACCATTGTCATTGAGGTGTCAATCTAGGAACTTCTTGAACTACAACCCAGGAAACCCCCTATAGAGGTGGGTAACGTAAAATCCCAGAGTTTGGCAAAATTCATAAATCAGGGGGCCCCGGGAATGGCTTTTTTTGGCCAATTCATACATTTTTGTGCGTATGCTCAAGGCAAAATGCCACCAGGAACCCAAAATCTCCCGTATTACAGCCGAGATTATACGGGTTTTAGCGTATTTAACTGAAACTCATTGGAAATTCATACATTTCTGCCACATTTGGTGCATACCCTTTGGGTCTTGTAACCCCATTCATAAAAATTTTGTGCATATCATTTTGCTATTTTTTTCAAAAATTCATACAAATGTTAGCATTAGGGGGTATCAAATATACCAAATCCACCATTAGAAACCAGTCAATTATCCAAAAATCTTTCTCTTCAACAATGGATCCAAAACAGTGATTGATGAGCAACCAACATGTTTTAAAAATGGTGGATTTCTGAAAACCAGTCAATTACATAAGTGTGGATTTGCCTCTATTTGATACCCCCTATTATTACCTGGTTTGACAATATCCTGGTTGAAATGGGATAAACTCAACCAAGTTAGCCATTTCTGGTTATCAACCTACAAAAAATCCAACTTCCTTGTATTTATAAATGATGTGTGATTAGGCAATGAGGATGTAATTTATTGCTTTTGATTCTAGTAGCAATTCTCGTATGTTTGTTTGATTAATTTTTATCATTTCAAGAGGACCCAGGAAACCCCCAAAGTAGGTGGGTAACCAAAATAATATTGGTGAGAAATTGAAAAGCTGCTCAACCAGAAATATTGGTCAGCAGTTACACATTTTCTCACTGTTATCTTTGTGCACTGCTAGCCCTTGCCCCCCCAATGGGTTTCTATGAAATGACATCAGAAAGGATTGTGCAATTGTATGTTGGACCAGATATTACAACATGGGATCAGAAAATTAGGTACAATCTTATGTTTAACAGCTCTGTTTGAGATTGTTTGACCTTTTTGTTCACCACTTTTTTTTGGAAAATTCTTTCTGATTCTGTGACACTTTGTTGTAAAACATCTGTACAATTAATTCAAACTGATTGGGCCCATTTTGTACCATTTTGAGATTGCTCAAAATATTTGAGCAACCTCACAGCAGTCAAACAATTGTTCTGGTGATTTCTAAACTCATCAGATAGGGGTTTTCAAAAATTGGATTGGAAAAAATTCCTCCTCCCAGGTTGAGAAAAAAGTCCAAAAAATCCAGCTTTTCAACATGCCACATGGGATCAGACAAAATTGTTACAATTCCATGTTGGAACTAGAATCTTGAAAGGCTTGTCTGAAATAGAATTGAAAAATTATTTCTAATGCTGAGTTGGAAAAGCCTGGTGGTGAGAAGTTCTGTAATTACTTCCCATCTACATAACATTCAAATGTGATGAATGGATGAATTGCATTGGAGTCATCCATTTTTCCACCCTGTAGATGGACACACCATGGATGAAGATGAGAAAAATGTTTCCTGGCTGTCATTTCAGAGGTGGATTACTTATGTTGTGGCGGCCAAAAACTTAAGTCATATCAAAAATAAGAAAAATCACAAGTGTTGAGGTGTATCTATCACCTGATGTAAGCATGCAGCTTTTTTTTTTATCAAATCACAGCTCCCAAAAGGAGTCTCAGTTTTGAAATTTATAAATAGAAATAAACACTGCCGGCATTAACCGGTCGAACACGGCAGTTCGAGCGGTGCTCGAACAGCCGTGTTCAACTGGTGGACGGACAGGCACTGTCCGACCGAAGCACCTGCCGGCGGGTCGGACAGGCCTGTCCAATCAGTTCCTGGGACCGGTTGCACAGGACCAGCCGGGACCGGTCGGACAAATCTGTCCGACCAGTTGGCTCTTGCTTTGGTCGGACAGTGCCCGTCCGACCACCGGTCGAACACGGCTGTTCGAGCACCGCTCGAACTGCCGTGTTTGACCGGTTAATGCCGGCAGTGAAATGTAAAAAGTTATGGAAATTTTTACTTAGAGGTAAGTACATTGTAAAACATATTTATACTTTCTTGACAATGATATATGGGGAATTGAACTCATTTTCATCAAGAATGGATATTCAAATCTTCCTTGTTTAATCCTATAATGCTTTGTTAATTAACTGGCCCAATCATTTGGGTTTCAATCCTGAGTGATTCAACTTCTTGGGGTTGCAATGGGGATTTAATTTCAGGTCCAGTCATTGTGCCTTATTCTGCAGCCCCTGCACCTTCTTCTGCAGTCAGTGAGGCTTCTTCCACAGCCAATTTGCCTGCTTCTGCATTTGCTTTGTCTGCTTCTGCAGCCACACACCCCACTTTTGTCATATTTTGCTTGCATAAGCAGTGACACCTTAATGAACTTAGTGTTTATGTACAGTGCCTTGCCAGAAAGATCTGGCACATTTTGTTGAAATCTAGTAGACCAACCAACATGCTTCAAGTCACAAGTCTTGATTCAGGGGTGCAAAATGGGTTCAAAAGAATGAATCTGAAAAAATAAATCAAATTGAAAACTATTTGCAATTTATACCATTGAGTTCATGTATGGCAGATTTTCAAAAACCTTTAACATTGTTTGGAAAAATCTGAAAAAAATTTGAGAGTATAGCCTGAGATGTGAGGGAAATGATAATAAACATTTTTTTTTTACCCAAATGAAATATTGGATCAAAGTGGTCAGCAATACAGGGGAAAAATTGGAAATTCAGTTCCTTAACCCCTTTTGGGACTCCCAGATGCCTCACTCCACAGTATCTAAAAAACCTATCAGTAAATTTTTCAATTTTTTCCATTTGTTTTCATTCTTTTCAGATGTCCAGCTGTGGCCTCTAATTTTTTCAGATTTTTCAAACAATATAAAGGTTTTTGAAAATCTGCCATCAATGAAATCAGTTTTATAAACTTAAAATAGTTTTCAATTTCATTTATTTTTTCAGATTCATTCTTTTGAACCCATTTTGCACTGCTGGACCAAGACTTGCAACTTGGAGTATCTTGGTGTTGGAGTTTTGTCATGTCTCTGTGTTTTCCTTTTCTATGTGCTTTCACACCTCTCTCACATGTCACAGACTGTCCAGTGTATTTAGTGCTGGAGCAGCGTACGTGGAAGGTTTCTCCTCATCCTTCCACTGACACAGCATCATGTTACGCTGCTCCAGGTATGTCTCTCAGTGTTTCCTTCTTTTCTTCTTTCTTTTCTCTTTTCTTCCTCCTTTCTTTTCCTGTCCGATGCAATAGATCCTTCCACTGACACAGCATTGTGTTACGCTGCTCCAGCTCCCGTCATATTGCCTCAAGAGGTTATGAGCCCAGATATTAACTGAAAGCTCAGCACGTTAAATACTGCACTACGTCAGTCTCCACAGCGAGAAAGGATCCGGTCACTTTGACCGTAAAGTTTTTTTTGCAATGGCTAGCACAAGCAATCAAACCGTACCTCCAAAAGCCCCTTCGGGCAAGGTCAAGAAACCAACCATGGTGTACGACACCTCTACCCACCCAGCTCTCAAGCTCTTGGGCATTGACCAGCTGAAACCACCTGGCCAGGAATCAAACTACCTCAACTGGAAATTTGTCATTTCTTACCACTTCAAAGCAACCGGGGTTGCGTACATTCTCCAGCAAGTCAATCTGGAGGACCAACCCAATTCATGGGCCCAAGATAATATTGCAGTCTGCTCAGTCATTGCCAAAACTATCCACTTGGGTAACATCTGTTACATCCAAAACTTTGAGGACAATACATTTGGCATGTGGGAAGCTCTCGCAAAGGCCCACCAAGACCACACTTTGGGAGGCCAAATGTACTGGCTCAGGAAACTAACTTTTGCCAGGATGACCTCAGACGATGTTGATGCGCACCTTGAAGAGATGAGCCGTTACTTCAAAAACCTAAACTCGCTTGTCTCAAACAACAGACCACTCACTCTCAACAATATCCACTTGACCTCCCTTCTAATATCCTCCCTCAGACTGGTCACCCTGCGTCACCGCCACTATGAGTGAGGAACAAGTCCCCTCATGCCGCGCTCAAGCAGGAAGCTTTGCGCCAAAAATCTTTTACCAAGGATGAGCCAGTCTCCATCACTGTGTCCAAGGTGTTGGCTCCTTCGGACAACAAATCAAACCTACATTGCACTTACTGCAATCAAGACAGGCACAATCTTCAGCACTGCTTCACTGCCGCAAGGATCCTTCAGAACCACGCCTCTCGCTGCCGCCAGGAAGACAGAAGCTCCTCCAATTCCAAGGGCAGCCAAGTCTCGTCCAAACGTTCCGAGAAAGCCGGGAAAACCACTGTCGTGGAGATAGGGGGTGACTACACATCCAACAAAAAAGACTTGGACTACTCCGGCTCCTCTGTTGACATGGGTCCCAGCCCTGCCGCCGCTCATAATGTCTTGGTCTTCACTGACATCCAGCCATGCTCAATGGCTGTTACTGATGCAAACATTGACTTGGGCTGCTTGATGAGTATGACGCCCTACCTTGATGACATCCACAAGCCCACTGCCGACTCCACTCAGATCCGTCTGGCAGATCACTCAGCGGTTGAAGCCACACACAAGGGTCTCGCCTCACTATTGCTCTCAGTCCCCACCAAAATTCCAACCCTTGTCATTCCCAGCCTCCACAAACCCCTCTTGGCCGTATCAGGCCTATGAGATCAAGGCTTGACCGTCGTTTTTGGCAAAGATGGATGCAAGATCTACAACTCCATTGTTGAACCCAAGGACGGCTCTGTGGTTGGCCAGGGGTACAGGAAGGGGAATCTGTACTACCTCCCAAAGAATGATGTAAGCTCCCACCAGGCAAAGATACCTGCCGCATCCATAGCTCACACATCTCTCCTTGACTACCATCAACGCCTCTCCCACGTAGGTGTCAGGCCCCTCAAACGCCTGCTACAACGGTTGAATATCACCCCATCAGTCCTCAATGAAATCAATGTGCAAAAGTGCACCGTGTGCGTGCAAGCCAAAATGCATCACAGGCCTCTCACTTCCCGCTCAAATCACCCTGCCACCATTCCTGGTCAGCTCATACATTCCGATGTTGCATCATACAAAGAAATCTCGAGGGAAGGGTACAAGTATTATGTCACTTTCATCAATGATTGTTCCAAGCATGTTTCTATCTACCCTATGAAATTAAAACTACAAGTGTTTGCGTGTTTCAAAATATTTCGCGCTTTCTTCGAAAAAGACGGACAGCACAAGATTCTGTCCCTGCAATTGGACAATGGGGGAGAGTACATTTCAAATGAATTTACCAAATATCTTGCTCAAGCCGGGATCAAACATGAGCCCGGTCCCCAACACTCTCCTGAACTCAATGGAGTAGCTGAGCAAGCCAACTGCACAATTGGAAACCTAGTTCGGTGCTCTCTTCTCAGTGCTGGTGTTCCAAAGTTGTAATGGGCTGATGCCCTCCGTCACATTCTCAATTCTCTAAATTCTATCCCTTGTCACACTCCCCTTGGTTTTAAATCTCCCAATCTCATTCTCGGTCAATCATTGGTTGATGTCACTTATCTCCATCCTTTTGGCTGCCTCACATGGTATGCTGTGCCCTCCAAGACTTGCAAATCCCTGGATGTGAAGGGCCAATCCACTATGTTTCTGTCGTACCTCACAGACGGCAATGGCTACAGGGTCTGGGACCTGGAGAAGAGAACCATTGTCAAGACTTGAGACCTCATATTTGACAACTCGGTCTTCCCATTCAAATCCAAACTACAACCATCTCCCGTGCAGGTCCACGTTGAACTCCCATGGCCAACACAGCTGTTACCTACCTCCCCTCCAACTCCGTCTCCACTCAGGATCTCTACACCGGATCTTCCGCCGTTAGATATACATCTCCAACCGTGCTTTGTTCGACGCCTCCAGGCATCCATTCATGCACCTGAGAATGCTCCAGAAGGGCCTTCTCCGTCCTCTCCAGAACCTCACGCTCGCGCTCCTCACCCTACGCCGTGTAATTTTCCAGAACCTAAAGACTCTCCGCCACCTGATGTTTTGGCCCCTCCCGTGATTCCTCCTCCCCCCTCATTGCCTTCTCTACCACCTTCCTTGGCTCCGTCGCGTAAATCCACCCGAAATTGTCGCCCACCAGATCGCCTGGGAAACTGGTCCAAATCTGTCAAAACAGCATCACAGTTGGACACTCCCAAGACCTGGAACCAACTGTTGAAATCTCCCAACCAGACCCGTTGGTTGAAAGCCACCAATGAAGAATATGGCTCCCTCATGGGAATGTCTACCTGGAAGTTGGTTCCCCGCCTGGCGAAACAAAAAGTTATTTGGTCCAAGTGGGTGTTTAAGGTAAAACGCCGTCCCGACAACTCTGTCCAGAAGCTCAAGGCTTGCCTGGTAGCAATGGGCTAATTGCAGGTACATGGCATTGACTACTCGGAAGTCTTTGCTCCAACAATCACCATGAAAAAACAATTGTCACTTGATATCAAGTGACATCCCGCCAACTCCAGCCAGCTATCCACAATCTATCCAGACCTTTTCTTTTCCTAAAACTATATAGAATGAATTCTGCTCAGTTTCAATGATAACTGATCTATTTCATGGGGATCCCTGAACTTTGGTACAATGGGAGCTGAGCAATGCCACCGTAAATGCCAAGCTCCTGGCCACCCTGGGCCCTGAACTGCACCAAAGTTGGCTATGAGCTGAACTGCTGAGCAGGCTGAGCTTAACTGCAGTGAGAGCTGAGCTGATGCTAATTTTTGCTGATTTTTTTCAAAATGGAAATCAAGAAGACCAAAATTAAATTAAGAGTAGGAATGGAGTAGCTTTGAAGCTGTAACCAAAGTTGAGTAATGTCACTTGATATCAAGTGACAATTTTTTTTTCATGGTGAATGCGTCTCAAAACCTTACGTTTGATTCTCAGTCTCCTGGCAGTGCGCAAATGGAAAGGTCGGCAGGTAGATTTCAAAACTGCCTTTCTCAACGGCAAGCTATCAGAACCAGTCTACATGGCTCAGCCTCCGGGATTCAAATAATGAACACAAGAACTTTGGTTTCAACCAAATGATGTGGTCAGACCAACGACCACGTGAGCAAACAACGAGAGGAGAGCAAGCAAACCTTTGGTTTCAACCAAATGATGTGGTCAGAGCAACGACCACGTGAGAAAATGAAGAGAGGAGATCAAGCAAACCTGAGGCGACGCAAGTGAAGGAACAGAGGGAGTTAGACTCAAAATGAACAAAGTGAGAAATCGGATCTTTGTATTTCTAACCTTTGGTTTCAACCAAATGATGTGGTCAGACCAACGACCATGTGAGCAAACGATGAGAGGAGAGCAAGCAAACCTAGAGACATGAAAGGGATGATGAGAATGAATGAGAGACAATGAGGATGAGTGAATGATAAGGGAAACAGACCTGAGGCGACGCGAGTGAAGGAACAGAGGGTGTTAGACTCAGAATGAACAAAGTGAGAAATTGGATGAGAAAAAGAACAACAAGGTTGCACAACGTGATAAACTAAATACATCCAATGAGAACCGATTAGGTTTGCCACTTTGTCCATCTTACATTCCCGCATCCCCATACTCCGCCGCAGAGGTTGGAAAAGAATTCCCTGAACTAAAAGTTCAATATCAAAGACCTGGAACATCCTGATTGGGTGTGCAAAGTCAAACTCTCCATCTACGGTCTGATCTGAAGCGCTGCGTTGACAATGAACCGTTGTCCTCTGGCCCCTACCAGCAACTTCTTGGCTGTCTTATCTGGCCAGCTCAGTGCACTCGACCCGATGTTTCCTTTGCAGTCAATAGGCTATCCCAATTCCTGAAGAACCCTTCCAAAGCCCACTGGCAGGCTGCCATTTGTGTACTCCGCTACCTAGTTACCACCAAACATCTCCGCCTCCGCCTAGGAGGCTAGCTCGGTTGTTCCGGTTTTTCAGACTCTGATTGGGCGGAAGACAGGCAGGATCGTCATTCTACATCTGCATACACCTATTGTCTGGGTGTTGGGGCCATCTCCTGGAAGTCGCGCAAAAAAGCTTCAATCTCCCTCTCCAGCACGGAAGCGGAGTATAAGGCAATGTCTGACGCGTGCAAAGAGGGTCTATGGCTCCGGTACCTTCTCCAAGAACTCAAGCTGATTCCATCCACCTTCATCCCTCTCCACGTCAACAATGCGGGTGCTGAGGCTCTTGCCAAGAATCCGGAACATCACTCCCGGACGAAACATATTCACGCGTGATTCCACTTCATTCAAGACTGCGCCAAGAGGAACAAGATTCAAGTCCTTCATATGTCCACCAAGGACATGCTGACCAAGCCCCTCACTCAAATCTTACTTCAATCTCATCGGAGTGCGTTTGGTGTTGTGTAGTTTCAGTTTTACCCCATTTCCATTTTTCTCATTATTTTCCTTTCTCTAGGTGTTCAGCAAGGGGGGGTGTTGGATTTTTGTCATCTCTCTGTGTTTTCCTTTTCTATGTGCTTTCACACCTCTCTCACATTTCACAGACTGTCCAGTGTATTTAGTGCTGGAGCAGCGTACGTGGAAGGTTTCTCCTCATCCTTCCACTGACACAGCATTGTGTTATGCTGCTCCAGGTACGTCTATCAGTGTTTCCTTCTTTTCTTCTTTCTTTTCTCTTTTCTTTCTTCTTTCTTTTCCTGTGTGATGCCATAGATCCTTCCACTGACACAGCATTGTTTTATGCTGCTCCAGCTCCCGTCATATTGCCTCAAGACTTGGTTGGTCTTCTAGGCTTCAAAAAAATGTGCCAGATTTATATGGCAAGGCACTGTACTCACTCAGCATCCCCATTCCATTTTATACCACACCATGAAAAAACAATTGTCACTTGATATCAAGTGACACTACTCAACTTTGGTTACAGCTTCAAAGCTACTCCATTCCTACTCTTAATTTAATTTTGGTCTTCTTGATGTTCATTTTGAAAAAAATCAGCAAAAAATGAGCTTCAGCTCAGCGCTCACTGCAGCAAAGCTCAGCCTGCTCAGCAGTTCAGCTCATAGCCAACTTTGGTGCAGTTCAGGGCTCAGGGTGGCCAGGAGCTTGGCATTTACTGTGGCATTGCTCAGCTCTCATTGTACCAAAGTTCAGGGATCCCCATGAAATAGATCAGTTCTCATTGAAGCTGAGCAGAATTCATTCTACATAGTTTTAGGAAAAGAAAAGGTCTGGATAGATTGTGGATAGCTGGCTGGAGTTGGCCGGATGTCACTTGATATCAAGTGACAATTGTTTTTTCATGGTGCCATTTTTTGCAGTATTAAGGGATAACTGATGAATGATAGTATCACCTGAATGACACTAAGCTAATCTATGATTAGTCAAATAGTTGCTGAGATACAGATATGAGATGCAAGATGATTGAAGGTCTTATAACCTGAAGAGGAAATGACACTGTATCAGGTGGTGGATGGAATAAATATGATATTTGCTCTGATTCTGGGCATCTCCTGGATTCTGCGCCAAGGAGAATCTATGAAAGGGCTATGGCAAGGCCTCACCCCTCTGACCCATCTGGGTTCTGGGTTACACATAACTTTCCTGTGCAGCTGCTGCATAGCTACGTATCGCCTGCATGTTTCCGGGGCAATTCTTTTCTCCACTTTCTTGTACACCCCAATGATGAGGAGTTCCACAATGTGGCAATCCTACTGACCATCAAACCGAGTTGAAACGTATTGGTGTGCCCCGTGTGGTTACATACCCCCACAGACGTCTCTTGGTGCCAGGAGAAAAATATTTGAAGGGAAAAAATGCGGGGACAACCGCAACCTTTGAGATGCGACAAAGTACAATAACCAGTTTTGGCATGACGCATCAGCCAAAAAGTGACCCGGAAGGTAGCCTCCCGCTCATACTGACGCCAAATCACATATATTCCTGTCTGGGCATCAGCAAATCTACTGAAATTCGGCAGCTTAAATCCGGGAGTCGTGAACTACCCTATCGTGCTACAATTTTGTTTTGCAGTGAAACCTTTGAAGGTACCATCGGGGTGCGCGTACTGCGGCGTGCACCTTTCTTATATGGACGCATCTCTTCACATTCTTTACAAATGAATACATTTACTTGTAAGAAAACTGCGCTCCAATCATGACAAGAAGGAGTGGTTCTAGTGATGACATTTTTCCCGCTAAAGCTTGAAATGCCTTTGAAGTATACTTATATTTAGTGACGGCAAGGGCAATGATGGGATAGCCACAAGCTTATCTTCCTTGCTCCAAGGGGAATGTATAACGAGGTCACACTTTTGTTCATTTGTCGCACCCAGCTGATTCTTATTAACGGTAGCATCAGCCAAACCAAGGTATTTAAACTTTTTGGGCCTCTCCACATTTTAATTGTTGGCTGTTAGCTGTTATGTGCATCATGTGATATTTATCAGAGATCCCCGTGCCACCATCATTTTTTTCCCCTTTGAAAATCAATTAGGATCCCATTATAACCTTTATATTGGCCACCACCAGGTCATTAAAAGCCTGGTATTGTAAGTGTCCAATAACTTTTACTTTGGTTAGATCATCTGTTCATCCTCCTTCTGTCCAATGTTCTTTTTTTTTTTAGCTCACACTGCCTGATCCTCTTCTTTTATCCCTATTTCTTTTGAGTAAGTCGGAAGAGCAACATGAAGAATCACAGTTTTGCATTAATAATCACCATACTGCTCAGCGTATTGGCCTTCTCCACGGGCAAAATAATCCCAATTTTCAACAAGAATTGGGTCCGCGTGCGACCTTATAACAATATTCTTAACAAGGACGAGTGGTCATCGCGGGCATACGTAGATCTTACTGGCAATTGCTTGCCTAAGGAAGTTGGCGCGGGTACTGAACCCCAACTGAAGGTATCAAGAGGCTCCTTCGTACCTAAAAACGTTTACCTCACCAACGTTTCGAGCCAAAAACAGACTTATCTGCTGGTGAATGAGGACCGTAAGCGCTGGTTGCTCATGGATATTGAGCCCAAGGATATACATATGGCCGTGATGGCTGGGGACGTTCATGTCTACGTCAAGCGTCCTGAAAGTGAAGACGCACATGTTCAACCGGAACATGATTCTAGTAACCTTGAGTCTCCGAACGAGGGTCATGATGGCCCGAATGTGGATTTTAGTCCCGTGTCTGATTTAACAACTTACGCACAAGCGCTGTGTAAGTCACGACTCTCAAACTACAAGACGAGTCAGTTGAATTGACCCTGTTTCGGATCCGTATAGCGAAAGAGAAATACCCAGATGGCTCTGGATCAGGGTCACATGCGGACGGCGACCTCCGCGAAGAGTTAAAGGAAGGTATCACCGTGAGCCAGTGACCTCCACGATGGTCAGGCGCAGGCGAAGACACTCTTCTTCCCTTGGTGAGCAAAACTCGACAACCAGCCAATGCTCAAAGAGCTTGAAGAAAAGATCAGCGGAAGGATTCTGATTCTTTCTCATTTGATCTCTTGGCCGCTTTCTGTCTGTAGCGATTTCAGCACCTTCCACATCGCGCATCATTTGCTTCATCTTGCTCTGGCTCCTTATTATCCACCTCATCTTTCTCTTGACCTTTCACGAGGCCGTTTCATCCATCGCCTCACATCCTAGACGGTGCCGGGAGCACTTGCACCACTCTCATTCACCAATCACATGTTCTTCTTCCCTTGGACCTAAACAATTCCTTTGACTTCACCGCAGAGCCCTTCCTGCCTTTAGGGAAAATGATACCAAGACATGCTTCCAGAATCCCTTCTCTGATTGTCACTTGTTCACTATGGTTCACAGATGTTTCATAATGTCTAACGTAAAATACCTGTTGACTTGTGGATTTTTGCAATAGTACTACTAGCCAGGGTCAATCATTGACTCTATCGCCACAGCGACATTTGCTCAAGCATGGAACGTATCAGCATGAAATAGAACCTCGGGGCCAATCCCCTTAGCCCGCGCTGTCTGCCATGACTTGATAGTCCATTAATGCCATTTTTTTAACATTGCATCTTCTAATTACATGGGGTTTATGATGTTGGTCACGAAAAATCAAAATGAGCGCCTTTTTTTCAATCATCTTGCTGTACAATCTTGACTTCATGTGACCGGTTTGCAGAAAACCAGCACTATATATTGCTACCGTTACCGTTGGATCCACATTGGCAGCTGTGGATCCCACCTGAAGAGTCAAACTTTTCAGGTGAGACCCAAGGTGGCGGGTGGCCACTTTGGGACTGTCTCTCTTTACCCCGTGTTCTAAGCGGCAGTAGACATGATTTGCTTTGCCTTGTTGTCTGTGTACGTATGTATAGATAGCCACAGCACTTGTTATCAAGTCTTGAGAATGGCTCTCGGTTAAAATTCAGCTCATACTTCCACCTGAAGTTGATCGTACGACTTGCTTCCCCCCCTTCCTTAAGATTTTGATTACTTGTTGTCTGGGTTCATACTCAGCTACGCCGTGCGTCGATTGTGAAACCGCCATTTTAATGAGCCGCATACCCTGGCCTGCTCCTAATTCTTTTGAGTAGTTGGATAGCAATATGAAAATCACCGGATTCACGGTAACCGCCATATTCTTCAGTGTTTTGGCCAATATCACAGCCAAACAACCCAGGATTCTCGGAAACGCTTGGACCACCGAGAAACCTTTTGATTTGGATAGCGAGACATGGTTAGGTTATTACAATAATGCCAGTGGCGCCAAAGTAAAGGGTCCTTCGCACATCTTTGGAACGAGGGGTACCGACTCTCGTTTGGAAATGACCTACTTGCGCAACAATGACATTCACCTTTACAACGGCTCGAAGCGGAAACAGGCTTACACGATTTTTGAGTGTCATTTGTCCGAAGGGAAAGTCAGTACAGAACGCCGGTTTCAGTATATTATTGAGCCCAATCGAAAACAATCAGCCAACCAGTCGACGGATCTAGCAAAACAGTCTCTGTTTACCTGAAGGCAATCGTTCCCTAGTCAGCTTCGTCTGCGGTGATTCTATTTGTAGTACATCCATCTCATATCATCCACATGTTTTTCTTTATTTATATCCAACACTGGGTTTAAAGAAAATCTCCGTGAGATATTGCCATGGATGTCGTTAGCTGGCTTCCTTCAAGCATTCAAGTTTTGGCTCCTTTACATCCAAGTTTTGGCTCCTTTACATCCTGATGTTTTACAACATCTCATGCTCTCCTATCTGTTTTATTCAATCGAAGCTGTCTTTCTTTGCAAACAGATATTGAAAAGCTCTACGATTTAACACCATGGAGCCGGTTGACTGGAAAACGGCTGCACATTGCTCCCATCGCATCCCCACATCACCGCTGTGGATCCGAGTTGGAAGGTCGTTGAGAGCATCTCCAACGGAGCTGCCATCGCGCGACCTGGAGTGAACTTTGGCGGCCCGCAAGGTGTAGTTGTCCTCCAGCGGAGCCGCAACAGAAGCTGCCAACGATGGCGGGGGTGGACCAATCCCGCCTTCGGCTGCTACCTTCGGCAGCTTTGCCCGCCAGAGATCCACCCCCGCCATCAATCGACAGTCCATAAATTGGACAAGTGTGACACATCGGTGACACTTTGGAACATCTGCTTGCAGCCCGCCAAAGCCAGGCCGATCCACCCCCCGACCGTTGGAGATGCTCTGAACTCTTGAGATCAAACCCACCGTGGCCTGAACAGACCTATGGACACTGCATTGATGCAGTGTGAGACTGGCCTCGCGGCTGCACGCAAAGCCAGTCCCGAAGTGTGTGTACCCGCAAAAGGTGTGAAATCCCGCACTTTTGGATCCCGCACGAATCCCTCTCAACTCGGATCCTCCAAATCGCGTGAACACCTCGACCGGCCATCACACCTCACTGTTTGAAAGACTGTAGCTCAGTCATCGCTCAACGGATACACACAATGAGGACATCGTTTTACTTGCATGATCAAGACGAATCAAACGCGATCACTCATGTTGTATCAAACCACTGCCCTCAGCAAGATATTTTCACATTTTGTCACTTTTGGTCAATAAATGAAAAATGTTAGTTAACCATGAAAAAAAAAAGTGAAGTCCAAGAAATAAGTAAAATACATCCAAAATGAGATTAAAAAAAGGCAGAAAAACTTAAAATTTCAAGATACTTTGAAGACTTTGGGCAAAATAAGTTAGAGTAGGAAAACAGGAAATATGGATAAATTGGTAATGAATGCCACCAACCATGTGGAAGACTCCAGGGTATTTAGATAACCCCTTTATTTGATTGATGGTGAGTCAAAGAGGAATGAACAAATTTCAAGATATGTTAAGAGTAGGAAAAAATGATATGGCAATGACTTTTTGAGGAATTCTAATGCCATTGTGTGACATAAAGGGTGTTCATATGGCTAATTTTTGAAATGGATAGTAATTTGTGGCAGTGGTCAGTAATTGTAGCTGGTCAGTCATAGAATGGATTAAAGGATTTCAGTAAAATAGCTGAGAGTAGGAAGACCAGATATGGTAATAAGTTGTGAGGTATGTTTCCAACAATGCAAAAGTTCCAGGGTGTTGAGAAAGCCCATGTATTTTTTATTTCAAATTTTATTCAGCATTGGGTAAATTGTTGCTGAGATATCCTGCTTTGATTCACTTACAACCTGGATTCAATTTCAGCTATTTTGAACACTAATACCACACAGGGTAGAGTGGTTTTTTTTGTTCCCAATTTCAAGTTTCAACTTTATTTTTCAAAATGGGCATTCTTAACTTTGGAATCATGTCATTTGGTCTGGTACATGTAGATCAGATCATTAATTATACCTGCACGTACACAAGTTGTAGATTTGGAATTGTGTCATCAGGTTCATTAAATCCAGAGTTTACCTGCACACATATTGCCAATTGCACCAAACTTGTGTACGTGCAGGTATAATTAATGATCTGATCTACATGTACCAGACCAAATGACATGATTCCAAAGTTAAGAATGCCCATTTTGAAAAATAAAGTTGAAACTTGAAATTGGGAACAAAAAAAACCACTCTACCCTGTGTGGTATTAGTGTTCAAAATAGCTGAAATTGAATCCAGGTTGTAAGTGAATCAAAGCAGGATATCTCAGCAACAATTTACCCAATGCTGAATAAAATTTGAAATAAAAAATACATGGGCTTTCTCAACACCCTGGAACTTTTGCATTGTTGGAAACATACCTCACAACTTATTACCATATCTGGTCTTCCTACTCTCAGCTATTTTACTGAAATCCTTTAATCCATTCTATGACTGACCAGCTACAATTACTGACCACTGCCACAAATTACTATCCATTTCAAAAATTAGCCATATGAACACCCTTTATGTCACACAATGGCATTAGAATTCCTCAAAAAGTCATTGCCATATCATTTTTTCCTACTCTTAACATATCTTGAAATTTGTTCATTCCTCTTTGACTCACCATCAATCAAATAAAGGGGTTATCTAAATACCCTGGAGTCTTCCACATGGTTGGTGGCATTCATTACCAATTTATCCATATTTCCTGTTTTCCTACTCTAACTTATTTTGCCCAAAGTCTTCAAAGTATCTTGAAATTTTAAGTTTTTCTGCCTTTTTTTAATCTCATTTTGGATGTATCTTACCTATTTCTTGGACTTCACTTTTTTTTTCATGGTTAACTAACATTTTTCATTTATTGACCAAAAGTAACAAAATGTGAAAATATCTTGCTGAGGGCAGTGGTTTGATACAACATAAGTGATCGCGTTTGATTCGTCTTGATCATGCGAGTAAAACGATGTCCTCATTGTGTGTATCCGTTGAGCGATGACTGAGCTACAGTCTTTCAAACAGTGAGGTGTGATGGCCGGTCGAGGTGTTCACGCGATTTGGAGGATCCGAGTTGAGAGGGATTCGTGCGGGATCCAAAAGTGCGGGATTTCACACCTTTTGCGGGTACACACACTTCGGGACTGGCTTTGCGTGCAGCCGCGAGGCCAGTCTCACACTGCATCAATGCAGTGTCCATAGGTCCCTGAACATGTCACCGTGACACCTGTCCAATTTCCACTGAACAGGAGGGCGAAACATATTTTTCTGAGCGGTGGACATGAATTATGTACTCTCTGTGTCAAGCACACCCACATCATGCTTACATTGTGAAACCGGCTATTCCGCTATGCCACGGGTTGAAGGTACCGTACACACTAGCCCGTGGTGTATTATTGAAGTCCTGCGGCGTGTCTGTCAGGTCACACATCTCTTCACGTTCGTTAAAGAAGAACACGTTCCGGCCATGATAAGTAGGAATTCATTCTGGCGGAGGACTCGTCCCGCTAAAACTGTCCAAAGGCCATTGAATTATAAGTTCTGGCGTCCAGATATGAGGATTCAATTTATGTAATGGTAAAGCCCGGTAGGGAGGATCCGGAAGCGCCGAGCTTGCCTTGTTACAAAAGCTCGCCTTCTTCACTTTGACCATTTGTGCCACCCATAGGATTTCCATCATCAGTAGCATCATCCCAGGGTAAGAATTTTTTAGTCTTGCCACATGTTCGTGGTGAGCTTTTGTCCAGTCTTATCTGATAGTTATGACGTATTTGCTTGCTACTAGCATCTTTTTACCTTCAAAATTGGTTAGGATTTACCTTCATAATTGGTTAGGATTACCTCGTAACCCTTAGATAGATCGGCCAACAGAAGTTATCACAAGTTACTAGCTAGCGTTCGCCGTTAGTCTCTGAGATTTTCTACTCCTGCTTAACATTACTCTCAGGTGCGCTGGGTATCATTCTTCTTTCCAAAGGGACATTGTCTCGTTGAGCTCACAATGCATGATGCTCCCTTTTTATGCCCCCAATCCTTATGAGTATTAGTGGGAGAGCGACATGAATACCACTGGATTCACAAAAAACACTGTACTCTTCAGTGTTTTGGCGAGTATCGTAGCCAAAACAACCGTCAGGATTCTCGAAGATGCCTGGACCGCCGAGAACCCTGCTGGTTTTTTTGAGGAAACTTGGTTAGGTCGAAACTGGTATGATGGCGCCCACTGGGAGGGTTCTTCGTATGTCATTGGAAAGAGAGATACTCAGTCCCATTTGGAGGCAAAATACTTGAAAGGCAACGATATCCGGCTTTACAACGGTTCGAAGCGACAACAGACTTACACGCTCCTTGAGCGTCACTTGTCCAAAGAGAAAGTGACAGAACGCTGGCTGCAACGAACTATTGATCCCAATGACGAACACAGGGTCGCCAGATCCATCAAACCAGTCGATGAATCCATTTACAGTAAAACACTCTTTGTCTATCTCAAGCCAATTGATGACTAGTCAGTTTCCTCTGCGATGATTCTGTTTGTAGTTCATCCATCTCAACATTTACTTTGTGTCTAGAGTTCGAAACAGTCTGTTGATTGAATTTTGGCATATGTAGATGCCGTTAAACTTCTTTCAATTCTCAAGCATTTAAGCCTTGGCTGCTTTCCATTATGATTTCCTACCCTATCTCTTGCTCTCCTTTCCGTTTCATTCAATCATTAAAGTCGACGTCCCTTGCAACCAGATAACGCAACATATCTCTATATTTTTACAATTTGGGGACGTTTGACTGAAACGTGGCTACACATCGCTTACATTGCATCCACGTTGCCTACTGTGGACTCGAGTTGGGCAGTTTAACCCAGTTGCACCCGGTTTAGATAAGACCCATTAATGTGAGCTGAATTTGCCACCAAGTCCTCTGGAGTCTGAACAGGAGTGACGAAACACTTGCTTTCTCAGTGGTGGACATGAATGACTCGTCGTGATCTGTGTACATTGCCACGTCATGGGTATTACGATGTTGCACATTGTGGTTTACTCTTCATCATGGACTGTGGCGTGCACCTTCATATCAGTTCACACATTTCCTCAGGTTCGTTCAAGAAGACTTGGTTCTGGTTATGACAAGTAGGAGTTCCCTTTGGCGGGGAGTCGTCTCGCTAAAACTTGCCAGGCCATTGAAGTGTAGATAATAGCGTCTGGAGATGATAAATAGTTTCATATGATGACAAACCCTGGCAGTAGTTATCCAGAAGCGCAGACCTTGCCCGGGTATAAAACTTGCCTTCACTTTGACCATTTCAAATTGTACCACCCACAATATTTTCATCCTCAGTAGTACTAGTAGCATCAGCCCAAGGTAAGATTTTTCGGGTTTTGGCCACACTTTGATTGTGAATTTTTTTCCCGTCTCTGATACAAGTCATTTATTCGCTTGCTACCAGTACTACTGTTGAAAATCAATTAGAATCCCATTATAACCCTTATATCGTCCACCAGATCAAGTAATCAAAAGCCGTAGCAGTGTTAGTCTCCGACTTTTCTGAACTACTGTTTAGTGATTGCTCAGTGACACTGAGTATCCCCCATCGTTCCAATGTGTCGTGTTTGCTTGAGCTGACCGCGCATGATCTTCCATTCTTATGCTCCCGTTTCCTTTAATTGCCGTCGGATAGATATCAACATGAAGATGACCGGGTTTACCATGATTGCAGTACTCGTCTGCGTTGTGGCTAGCATCACAGCCGGATTCACTTGGACGGACAAGAGACCTGATTTCGCGCTTTCTGAAGTCCCTTCTTTGAGTGGGAGTGGGAACTTTAAAAGAGACTCCAAAGCTTTTTCTATTGAATTGGGAGAGGAGGGTACTGGCTCCCATCTGTTGGTAGAATCTCAATCGAACGACAAAATCGGCATCTTCAACGGTTCGAATCGTCCACAGACCTACGCGCTCTTGGATCGGTCCGGCGGCACGGAGGCGTGGTTGGAAAACACGATTGATCCCAACGCGAGGCAATCGGTCCCTCGAGCCTCTAAAGCAGTCACGGTCTACCTCAAGGCAATCAACTAACCTTAATCTGCTGCGATAATGGCAGTTCATCCACTTAAATATTTAAATATGTACACATAATCTTTTGCACATAAATAATTTCAAAACAAGCTCCTGAGGTCGTGTTATGGGTGTCGCTAGCCTTGCGCAAGTTGTGACTCCTTCGTCAAATTTCTACCACATCCGCTGCTCCTCTCCATGTCATACAAGCACCATGGATTTCGTCGCAGCCTGAATAATCTCGCTATGCATTTTCACATCGTTCTCGTTGCATTTACAATGTATGTAAATATGTACAACATGAATGAATGTGCACTGTGGAGCCGAGTGGGGCAGTTGAGCTCTTCATGTGAGCCTTGAGGACGCGCCGTGGCCAGTGTACCCCTCGGGATCGTTGCTCACGTTGGCGGACGCCCTTTCCACCCTCTCCTGACACCATATCCCCGGGATTCTGAGTCGGAGTGCAAAGTCCGCTGAGTGCTCAGTTCGTCTTCCACCCTACTTCTCCGCGGGACATGAGCAATGAGTCGTCTGCGAAAACTGCGAAAACATATATTCGTGAATGCACAGCCAGTACAGCATACCCTAGCATGTCATGTATGAATTTCCAGCCTTGTGCATGGCTCTCGGCTAGGAGTCATAAGGTTAATGCGAGTGCCATATGCCTTAAGTATGTTGGCTTAGATTGGCTTCTGGTGTGTGTTCGACACTCCTTGGTTCAATATTCTATGAATGGTCAAACTGCAAAGCGTTCTCAGGGGATCTGTTTCTAACGAAGGCCATCGAATCACCTGTTCCCGCTTTCCATCGACACTCTTCCGGTTCGACAGAAACCCAGGTTCTCAACCTGCATCAAACGATGATGAAGTACTGTCTTCGGAATCATTCTCGCCAGCCGCTGCTGGGTAACTCATCCAGTGCCACCCTTCTGCATCATCGTATCGTGCCCGGGTTCGTTCGCCATCCAGTCGTCCGTGGGTTCAGCAGCTTGGAGGATGGTAGCCTCAAGTCATCAGAGTCCTACCTCATTGGCCCCAATGAGCCACCACTGTATGAGCATCCCTTGCCGTTCCATTGGGGAAAGCATATTCTCCCAAACTATCACGACCAACCAGCGCTTATCTCAAAGACTGAGCCTCCATCTCCTACACATCAGAGAGGGAAGAGTGACTGTCTTCGACTGAGCTATTCAGAACTCGATCAATGTATCACCTCGATGGCTCTTGGTCTCCACCAACTTGGGGTTCGGTGAGCTATTCTCTCGGCGCTATTTTATGGGTCTCAACCTCATCAATGCCAGAAAAAACTCATGACTATGATTTTCTATTCATGCAGCAAGGGCGATAGAGTCGGCATCAATACACCTAACCATTCGATCTATCCAATACTTCAGTGGGCTACTGCCAAGATTGGTGCCATCCTGGCCACTATTAATCCAACCTATGCGCCGTCTGAACTGGTCAATGTACTTAAAGTAAGTGCAGATAACCAAGTTGAACATCTGGCATGCCAAATTGACTTTTATTTATTTTTATTTGTTTTCTGTCCGACATTCCTTCCCAGAAAGTTGACTGCAAGATTTTGTTCAGCACGCCGTCATACAGATCCAAGGATACGGTCCCGGTCCTCTCCAGCCTAATTCATGAGATACCCTCACTAACAAACCTGATTATCGTCGATAATGAGTCCCATCAAACTGGTAAAAGATCGAAATCTGAAATCCTTCGCAAGTTCCATGCTGCGAGATCCACTTCCTCCTCCGCGGTCGTTGATCTGGAGGAAGTACTCAACCAACCCTCTTATGCCATGTCAAAAGAACAATTTTTCCCGGAACTTGTAGCGGACGAAGTCATCAACCTCCAATTCAGTTGAGTCACATGTCACCTCGTTCAGATTATGCGCTTGGTGATCACTGTCTTGGCTCACGAGTTCACATTCGCATAAAGCCAGTGGTACGACTGGACTCCCAAAAGCTGGTAAGCAACGCTGAGCCGATGAGGATATCCAGCACACTCGGCTCCCCGTCTTACAGCTGCTTGAGGAGAATAATTGATCCCACCACCAGCTATCATTTCATACAAAGCCAAAGCTGACATGGATTAAAATTTGAACCTAGTCTCGTTAACTCATCGCAATCTGTTGAATAACGCCCACCACATCGCCGATCGTCTCAATCTCAGTTCGAAAGACTCGCTGTGCAACGTACCACCCTTCTTTCACTGTTTTGGTATTTTGTTGTACTTCAATCATCATGAACGCTCCAGCTCAAACGTCACTTACTCACATAAACACCTGATCCATTTTGTTCCTGCCAGGATCGGTCATCGGGAACTTGGCAAGCTTTGTCAAGGGGGCTGCTGTCGTTATCCCAAGCGAAACTTTTGATCCTGTTGCAGTCCTTCGGACTGTATCTGAGGAACGCTGCACGGTCTTGTTGGTTTGAGCAGTCGTTTTTCCTTTCAAAATCGGTCCTACTCACTCCCTAAAAATACCCGTTTCGAGATAGCTGAATTCTTTTTCTTTCTTGTTGGCTAGGAATGGAGTCGGAACAATGTTTTTGGCTGAGCTTAATGAGCTTGATCGAATGCATGGCCTTGATCTGTCTTCTTTGAGGTCGGCCTCTCACCATCCCCATCCTTTCCATGGGAGCTGCTGTATTCAACACTACTCTCTTAGGACTTTGATCTGAATGTTTTGCAAGCTTCAATTGGCTTCGTTCGTACCTGTACTTGTGGCAATAAAAAACTCTAGGACGGGTGTCGTAGCGGGATCGCCTGTATCAGAAGAGTTGATGAATAGCATCGAGGATCGACTAGGCATCAAGGAGCTAACCATCCTCTATGGTAGGGATATACGGCTCCACAATGTGTGAATAGACGTATGAACATCTCCATGCTGATAGCGTGCGTGGAATCATTCTTTCATTTGAGACTATAATAGGCATGACGGAAACCTCACCTGGTACTTTTCAAACACAAGCGAGTGATGAGCGATCCAAAAGAACAGTTGAGTGCGATTGTTTTTGTCAAAATGTCATTCATACCAGGAGATGAGGCTCACTGACGGCAAGAATTGCGCATTCCAAACGCAACTCTTTCAGAATACGGTAGGAACAATCTATCCACACACGCGCGCCAAAGTGGTGGATCTGGAAACGCGAGAGGTGGCAGAGAGAGGCGAGCGAGGGGAGCTCCTGGTATCTGGATACTCGGTCCAGAAGGGCTATTGGTCCGATCCTGTCGAGACTGCGAAGGCCATGATCGCCGATCAGGAAGGCCGGGTTTGGATGCAAACGGGCGACATAGCTTGCATAGATAACGAGGGTTTGTCCATCCCTCTTTCCCAATCCTCACTCCCCGGGCTTCCCACAACACAAGTCGAATCTTGATCGCACATTACTCATCATCTTCGCTTGATGCTGCTTACATAGGCTACCTGAAGATAGTTGGCCGTGCTAAGGAGGTCATCATTCGAGGCGGCGAAAACCTCTACCCAGTTGTGATTGAGAATTGCGTTGTGAGTTGACGCGCATCCAATTGACTCCTTGTTCAAACCTCTTCATTAAAGCATGGAATAATGTGTTATTATGAACTAATTATTAATCCTTTTTTTGGAATGTTTTCTTTTGGATTGACCATGAACAGATCAAGTTAGATGGCGTAGTCAGCGTAGCTGTTGTCGGGGTGAAAGATGAGTTTTATGGCGAAGTAAGCATTTCACGTCTTATGATTGCTCTTCATAACCGGTAGAGAGCGCTTTCAAGGAAGGGTCTAACATACTGATTCACACTCTTGTGTTTCAATTCATTATGGCCACAGGTAGTTAGTGCATTTGTTAAAAGAATACCTCATGAAAAATCAAACCGTCAGTCAGTGACTGAAGACGACATTCGAGCCATCGTCAAAAGTAACATGTCTGCCGCGAATATTCCGAAATTTGTATGGTCAGTATAACAATTATGGATGATTTTTGCACGATCTATCACTCTCTATCACTAGAACAAGAATTAAACATTTTGAAGCCGTGAACAAAGAAATGGGTATTGGGGCTGATGCATCAACATTCAATTTCAATCGCGCATGTATGATGACAAATGAATATGGCTTGGTGTGTGAATGATCTGCAGGTTCTTGGATTCCATTGGGCAACTCGACTTTCCTATGACCGGTAGCGGGAAGATTCAAAAGACAGAACTGGCGCTTTGGGTCAAGACACTTTTATCAAAGAATAAAGCTTGACTTGAATTGTGTTGTAATGTTTACTTGCAAGTCTTTCTTTCTGTCTTTGGACATTTCTCTTGATGATGAATTGTGATAGTACTGCCATCAATGCCAATTTAAAACACCTGGCTTGTCTTATTAGTTTGAACTGGTATTGTGTATTAGCTTATAAGTCTGTAATTTTACAATTAATGAAAAATGTCCAATTATTTTCAGTCAAATTCAACAAAACTTCATTGTGGAATAAGCAGCACTGCAATAAAAAGGACCATGGATACTAGAAAGTTATTTGGCTTTATTCTTGCTTAAAATTGCCTTCAACTTGTTGTACTTTGGGGCTCACTAATAACTCAAGCGGTAAATTCCATTTATGTTTCTGATGATATTCAAAAGGTTGGTTTTTTTTGTCTCCCCAATTCTACCTATCAGTAAAAGCAGTGCATGTGACTGTGCCATAGGTAAGATGGGGTATTGCTGTTAATTTCTGATGCTAATTAGTCAGAGACAACTATCTGGCCACAGTAATCCTGATTATCAGTTTGTCATACTTCATGCCATCACATCCTGATTATGATGTTGTCCATCACTGCCAGAAAAGTTGGATTGGATGGCCGCATCCAAGCTTTTATTGGATGCAGCCATCCAATTCAAACTTGGGCGCGCGCCACCAAGTGAATTGCTGACTGATTCAAACTCAGTGGCCCGGGGCGTTTTGTCAGCTTGCTACTCTTCAGAGACAATCTAACAAAGAGTACATTAAAAAGATAAAATCATAATAAACATTGAAAATTAGAATATAAAATTGCATGACCAAAGTTAGAGACATTATTACATATGTTAGAGACATTATTATATATGTAGGACTTTCTCAATAAATCATGGCTTGTTTATGTATAAAAACAAAAATGAGAATAAACATTGAAAAACCTTGTCAAAGTCATATTTTACACAAATCATTTGTCAGCCTCTGTGATGCCAAGGGCTAATACCTTTTAGCTACACAAGGTGATAAGAGTGCAAAATAAGGGTAAAATGGGGTAATTTCACGGAGAAAAGTAGTAAAGAAGAGATAAAAAGAATATAATTCTTTTTATAGAGGGGCCTGCTGGAGCAGGGGTGTTTGTAGGTGCCCTCTAAATCAGAGATCTGCAAAGCAGGGTGGTATCTGATTAAGCAAACAATGGGTTTCTGCGTAACAGAAGGTGGTACCAAAGTGCTTTTCCAATTAAGGAACCAGAATGGGGACAGAAGGATGAAAGAAGTACTCACTATTGCTTCTTTCAAGCCAAAAAGCCACGTAGGGGGGTGAAGTAGAGCTGCTGGGTAGATTGAAGGGTTTCTGCGCAGGAGCTGGACACATAGGATGGTTGATTTAATGAGAACACCACGGATAAAACAGGCAAAACAGGGCAGAGTAACTGAAATAAGGACAGGACACGGCGCAACTGATTGACTGTAATAATAATCGATGATGGGGAACAACTTTTGGCGTGGAAAGAGGGCTCTATATATACTAATTTCACTCATAGTGGAGGACCTTTCTGCCTGTGTGCGTGTACTAACTGGTTTTCAGCGCAATGTGGCCAATTTGGGAGATTGGCACTAAAAAGGCTCATCCCAATGACACTGCTGGTCATTAATTCTGCGTCACGAGTACTTTCCATGACCTTAATAAATTATTTAGTCATTGTAACTAAGGTACATAGCAACACTGACGTGTGAATGTATCTGAAATGGGCCACAAATGACGCAAATGGGCCACAAATGGCTAAGGCCAATCATTAAAGGCCACGCTGGCTATGTTACTCTTATGTATTCAAGGTTTTTATTAATAAAACCTTGTAAATAAACCACGTAGAATCTACATTTACCCTAGTTACACTTGTACATATGTGGTAACTAGGGGATTAGCTATTTCCACGGGTGGGCCAATTTCCAATTGGATTATATAATCCACGTGCGGGGTTGGAGGTTTAAACCCCAATTGGGCCTAACTCCTAAACTATACACAACACCTCAATTATAAGTCCATAATTGGTCATTTCACATATAGTATGCATATATAACAAGTACATACGTGTGTGATGTCCGTGTGACATATGTTTGTGGCCAATTCTTACGGGTAATTGGTTCAAGGTGAAGGAGTAGGAATTTAGGGGTACTTCCAGTGAGGGACCCTACATTAATTTGCATGAGGATTCAGAATATGACATAATATTCTAAGTTATCCTCAAGGTTTAGAATTTATTTAGAATTTTTGTAAAAAGTAGTTATTATTTTAATTTATTACTTATTTTTATGGTGCCAGGACTTTGCTAAGCTTATTGGATAAAAATAAGTAAACTGAGTTTTTTGTACATTATTAGTCATATAAATGGGTCTTAATATTGTAGTAATAATGTCTCTATTTATGTTACCTTTGTCAGGTTGGCTCTGTCATAGTAGCAAGCTGACATTATTAATATAACTTCTAAACCTTAAAGAAAACTTAGAATATTATTGTAGATACTTAATCAACATGCAAAAAAACCTAGGGTAGCTAACTCATGGTACCCCCTAATTCTTACTCCTTCACCTTTTTTACCCATTTCCCCCACCCATAGGTTTGCACGGCACCCATGCGTAACATGTTGGTTGAATGTTATGGTACCAACTGGGAAATGACCAAAAATGGACATCGCTTTCAGGTGTTGTGTGAAATGGCTGAGTTAGGCCCAATTGGGGTTTGATGTTCCAACCCCGCATGCCGGTTACACAAGTTGGCCCAATTCACTAACAACCCCGCAAGAACTACACCAATACATGTTACTAAGGCAGTATGTATGTAACTAGGTTTCAGGAACCTTGCATCCTATATATGAACAAGTTTTCCGCTTTTAAAACCTTAATTACACATGTGTAACACCTGTAGTGTGGCCCAGGATAATATATATTTGTGGCCCTTTTCAGGCGTAACCACTCCTTCAGTACTACTGTTGACTATACTAAGCCAGTAGTACTGAATCAGGTTGGCTTACATGTTTATTTGGCATCTGCAATTATGTCATAACCTTGTGTATTGACCTAGAAGCAGCTGTGGCTGACTCTTTTGGTCCAAACCAGTGTAATAATAGCCTAGTTTGAATTGAAATGGGCCACACCTGCAATTAAGGCAAATTGCCACGCACACAGTGGCCCAAAATTGATATTTAAAGAGATCTGTTTTCCCACTTTTGATAATCCCCATCATCTTTTATCATACCAGCATATACCAATGCAATCAACCAGCCTTTTCCTAGTTATTAGCCTTGTTATACCTGTTAGATCAGATTTTCAACCAGCTAACCTTCACCACAACAATTCCCCAGCTTTCCATTCAGTTCTTGCCTGTTTTTGATGCCTAAAGACCTCTGCCAAGCTTGAAGAAGACCCCTCTGTGTGGATTTTAGCATTAGTGAGTAAAATTCCCCGTAATGTTTCTTTCTTTGTCATTTCTGGGTGTACTCCTTGTCAAAGGACCAGATAATTAGAGTAACCCTGTTATTTCAGGACCTAATTCATAGAGGGCACTGTAAACACCCCTGTAAATCAGGCCCCTCTTTAATAAAAAGCTATTTGCTTTTTGTTATATTTCTTTCTTCCTCTTTTTTGCCTCATTTTCACTGTAAAACCAAAAGTGAAACCACCTTTTTATATCCTTGCACCACGTGTAGCTAGAAGAACTTTGTTCTTGGAATCACATAGGCTGACATGTTTGGCCACCAAGTTTGAATTGGTCAGCAATTCACTTGGTGGCGCACGCCCAAGTTTGAATTGGATGGCCACATCCAATATAAACTTGGATGCAGCCAGCCAAGCCAGATTTTTTGGCAGTGCATTCAACTTAAATTTGATACTTTTTTTTACTCACAGCCCATGCAGTTTTTGGCAAGATATGATCAATCCCTACCTGAAGGTTTTTGCAGGCAGGAATTCTCATTTCCACCAGGCTAATGAGGATACCCTTCCTGCTTTTGTATCAACTCTTTATGAATTGCCACACCAATATTATGTCTGCTGTTCATTGTAGATATTGAAATGATCTGGGCATTTTTGTTCAACTGGACTGAAAATATAAAATTGGAAAGATTACACTAATCACATTGTACATACATGGATTCACAACACCATCTGCACTCATGAAAAGAGCTAAGTGTTATACAGTTTCTTTGATGGTCAATCAATCATTAGAAAATTTGAGAGAGATGTCCAAAGAAAGACTTTCTTGTAGCAGTCCAACAACTTCAAGTCACAGTTGATCCCCCAATAAGTGTTTTGACCCAAAGCGCTAGTTCATTCTTTCTGATCTTGCCGCTGCCTGACATAGGAAAGTCAGATTGCCCGATTGAATCCAAGAACCTACAGATGGTTTATTAAGCCATATCCATTTGGAACCATATGTCATCAGCCAGAATAATCCTTCTTATTCATGCCTTCACATTTTTTTCTGTGTGTTCAAGTGATAAAGTGATAGATGGTGTCCATCCTTTATTTTACTTACCATACGTATTTTGGGATATTTGCTGCAGACATATTCCTTTTGACGATGGCTCGGATGTCCTCTTCAGTCACTTGAGACTCACCGCTCGATGTTGCTTGATCTCTTCTTTTCACAAATGTACCTACTACCTTTGGTCATTCATGACAAGAGAGTGGGAATTAGTCTTTGATACTCTTCTCAGGTCCAGTGCTTCCTCTCTGCCAGTCATCGTCATTACTCATAATCATAAAACACAAAATGCTCACTTCGCCATAGAATTCATCTTTTACACCGACAACCGCTACGCTGACTACACCATCCAACTTGACCTGTTTATAGTTGGAACAAAATAAATAAAAAAGATCAGAAAATGAATAATCACCCACATTAACTCATTGTACCATGCTTTGATGAAGAATGTTTTTAAATTGAGTATGTGTGTCGAGTTGGCATAGAGCAACTCACAACACAATTTTCAATCACGACTGGAAAGAGGTTTTCGCCGCCTCGAATGATAACCTCCTTAGCACGGCCAACTATTTTCAAGTAACCTGTATAAGTAGCATCAAGTAAGTAGGAATAATAAGGCGTGATTCAGCTTCTTCACGTGGTGCTGGAAGGTCGGCGAGTGAGGATAGTGAAATGAGGAATGGACGGACCCTCGTTATCTATGCAAGCTATGTCGCCTGATTGCATCCAAACCCTGCCTTCCCGATCGGAGATCATGGCCTTCGCGGTCTCGAGAGGATCGCCCCAATAGCCCTTTTGAAGCGAGTATCCAGATAACAAGAGCTCACCCCGCTCGCCTCTCTCAACTACCTCTCGCGTTACCAGATCTACCACTTTGGCTCGCATGTGTGGATAGATCCTTCCTACCGTGGTCTGAAAAAGTTGGGTTTCGCATGCACAATTCTTTCCGTCAGCGAGTCCCATCTCCTGGTATCGATCCCATCCCAACTTTTTTTTCTTTGCACTGAACTGTTTTCTTTGATCGCTCATCATTGGCTTGAGTTTGAAAATTAGCAGCTGAAGTTTCCGTCATGCCTATATGTAGTTTGAAGTGAAAGAGTGATTCCATACATGCTATCAACTTGGAGATGCTCATACTATCCAGCAATTATATGGCCGAATTGCCTTACCATAGAGGATGGTTAATTCCTTGATGCCTAGTCGACGTTCGATTCGACTCACCAACTCTTCTGATACTGGCGATCCCCCAACGACGCCCGTCCTGTTTTTCATTACAAATGTTGGTATGAACCAAGGCAAGTAAAGCTTGCGAAGCACTCAGAACAGGAGTCCTAGAGGAGTAGAATTATTCCAGCTACCAGACAAAAGGAGGGCATAGTTGTGGGCTGACCTCAGAGAAGACAGATCGAGATCTTGCATGCGGTCAAGCTCATTGAGCTCAGCCAAAAACATGGTCGCAACCCCATTCCTAACCAATATGAGAGAAAAAAACAATTCAGCTATTTCAACATGCTTGTTTTAACTAGTGAATAGGGGCGCAGTTGCAAAGCAGAATGGCAGCTAAAACCAACAAGACCGTGCAGCGTTCCTCAGATATAGTCCAAAGGACTGCAGGAGGATCAAACGTTTCGCTGGGGATGACCACCGCAGCCCCCTTGACAAAGCTTGCCAAGTTCCCGATGACCGATCCTGGCAAGGAAAAAATCAATCAGATGTTTATGTGAGTCTTAAAGTGACGTGTGAGTCGGAGCGTTCATGATGACTGAAGTAGAACAAAATACCCAAACAGTGGAAGAAGGGTGGTACGTTGCATAGCGAGTCTTTCGAACTAAGATTGAGCCGACCGGCGACGTGATGGGCGTTATTTAACAAATTGAGATGGGTCAATGAGACTACGTTCAAGTTTTGAGTCATGTCAGTTCTAGCTCCGTATTGCATAGCTAGAGTTGAAAGAAATCTTCATGTCCAAGCAGCTGTCGTAAGGCTGGCAGGCAAGTGTGCTTGGCCTCCTCATTGGCTCAGCGTAACTTACCAGCTTTTGGGAGTCCAGTCGTTCCACTGGCTTCATGCAAATTCGAACTTGTGAGCGCCCAAGATAGTTATCACCAAGCGTACATATAATCTGGATGAGGTGACATGTGACTCAACTGAATTGAAGGTTGACGACTTCGTCCGCTTCAAGTTCCGGGATGAATGGTTCTTGTGACACGGCATAAGAGGATTGGTTGATCACTTCTTCCAGATGCATAACCGCAGAGCAGGAGGCGGATCGAGCAGCATGGAACTTGTGCAGTATTTCAGATTTCGATCTTTGACCAGGTCGATGAGACTCGTTATCAACGAGAACCAGGTTCGCTAGCGAGGGTATCTCATGGATCAGGCTGGAGAGGACTGGGACCGTATCCTTGGATCTGTATGACGGCGTGCTAAACAGAACCTTGCAGTCAATTTTCTAGGAAGCAATGTTGGTCAGAAACAAATTAAAAGGTCAATTTGGCATGCCAGATGTTCAACTTGGTTATAATCTGTACTCACTCTAAGTACATTGACCAGTTCAGACGGCGCATAGGTTGGATTAATGGTGGCCAGGATGGCACCAATCTTGGCAGTAGCCCACTGAAGTATTGGATAGATCGAATGGTTAGGTGTATTGATGCCGACTCTATCGCCCTTGCTGCATGAATAGAAAATTATAGTCATGGGTTTTTTCTGGCATTGATGAGATTGAGACCCATTCAATAGCGCCGAGAGAATAACTCACCGAACCCCAAGTTGGTGAAGACCAAGAGCCATCGAGGTGATACATTGATCGAGTTCTGAATAGCTCAGTCGAAGACAGTCACTCTTCCCCTTCTGATGTGTAGGAGATGGAGGCTCAGTCTTTGAGATAAGCGCTGGTTGGTCGTGATAGTTTGGGAGAATATGCTTTCCCCAATGGAACGGCAAGGGATGCTCAAACAGTGGTGGCTCATTGGGGCCAATGAGGTAGGACTCTGATGACTTGAGGCTACCATCCTCCAAGCTGCTGAACCCACGGACGACTGGATGGCGAACGAACCCGGGCACGATACGATGATGCAGAAGGATGGCACGGGATGGGCTACCCAGCAGCGGCTGGCGAGAATGATTCCACAGGCGGCACCTCATGGCCGCAGCCGTCATGAGGGTGTTGAGACACTGGATTGTTAGCGTCGGAAGGTTTATAAGGACAAGCGGAAGGAACTGATCATACAACGACCTTCGGTGGAAGTGTGAGCTGATCAGGAAACCGATCGAAAGGACATTGACCTGCAATATCCAATGGAACAGGCGAGCGAGAACACCCGGATGACATTCTCTTTGTAAATAAAAACCTTATAGCCTTTCTACTTTAGCCGAGAGCCATGCGCAAGACATGACTGCATGCTCTACACCACCGGGCCACTTCCCTTGATCGGGGTGAGTTGGACCACCGTTGGGCGTATTTCATACGCCCCCCCCACCATCATAACGGTGGCTTGACGGTGGGGTCGTAGGATCGTTGGAACGAGCCTGGTTCCACCGTTGGGACTGTCGCACCGATGGTCCGACAGGTTTCCAACAGTAGGCCTGACCGCCTGGTTGGACCACCGTCTGGAGAGCGGTGGACCACCGGTGGGTGAGCCGCCGTTGTATCACGGTAGGCGCCAACCCGCCACCATTGGATGACGGGCTGTTCCACCGTCAGCCTCACCTCCAGCTCCCCACGTTCACCCAACCAACGGGAACTGCGTTGGATTAACGGTGGGCTGACGGTGAGCGCAGTTGCAGCAGGTATGGCAGGGTACGGCACCTGGGACACTGTCTGTGACAAAAAAAAATTGACATGTGTTTTTCCATGCCTCTTTCACTCCTACACCCCGGGGGCAGTTTGACGTGATTGTCTCGTGAGGTGTGCCGAGGAAATCACGGGTCTTGGTTGCGGGGGCCAGGACAAAAAAAAGTTGGTCCAGAGGATCCTGTGATTTTCTCGCGCAGGCTCCCAGACAATGCCGGTGATGGCCACCACTCAAGTCATGGGACTCTCCCGGGAATTTCACATCAACCCGGTCCCGGCTGTGGTGAAAACAACAAGGCAACCGCGCCCCAAAAGAGTGACCGGGAATCGAACTCATTGCACCGCAATGGTCATTGGCCATGGGTCGTTCCAGGACCAACAGGGCCGGTGCCATGCCACTGTACCACCAATGCATGGTTGCGAAGTGCCACCCAAAAAGAATATATATCCCGTTCAACTTCTTGGTTTTATTTGCTTCTCTTTTCCTTTTTTTTTGAAGTTGTTTCCGTTTTTTCATTTTTTTGTTTCTTACCAATGATGACAGGCACACTTTTCAGAGGGAAAAAAACGGTCTGAGCTCGTTTTCAGGTGTAGTAAAACATATCAGAAATCACGTGAAAGACCCGTCGCAGAGCCAAGTTTCACTTGGCGCCGTGGTTGAGACGTTAGTCACCACCAGCCTGTCACATTCACGGATACAGGCTGATGTGAATTCCCCAACGGTTGCTTGTGATTATCACGACGGGGGTATTTGCACGTCAGAGGGGTCGGGCAACCCCTGATCCCCCAGAAAACATGTCTCTCCCCCCGGATTTGACATCGCTCTGTGCAAGTCACGGATGCGACCTGTCAAAAGTGCCCCCGCGGTGTAGAAAGAGGCTACACATAAAAAAAAAAGACTTATACATTCTTTCTTTGAAAATAATGGCCAAAGTGAGGATAATTACTTGTGGGCGGCAAAGCCAGATATAAGTCCCATGTCACAATGGAAAACGTGCAGCACTTGGCCCCATGACTGCAAGGTGAATGGTTCAAGCCATGTGTGCGCAGAATTTATTGCAAACAGTGCCCCCGTTGGGCACCACCAAATTATGAGTGGACCAACGCTGGTCCCTCCCACAAACACTTTTTTGGAGGAACAGTGGACTGACGTGGGTGTAGGAGGCGGTTGGAACTCCGTTGGATGATTGGAGGAGGACAGTAGGTCCATCCATCATCCACCGGTGCCCGCTTTGGGTGGTGACCTCAAAACAGTAGATGCACGTAGGTACGCCTGCAAAAATCTACCGTTGGACCATTGTCCATCTTGACTGTTGGACCCACGTCGGGATGGCCCAGTGGTGTATGTATTCCCAGACGACTTATTACTCATGTCCACCACTTAAATATGTAGGAAAGAGGGGGAAGAACAAACTTGTATGTACGCATGATGGGGGTTTGTGCAAAGGACGTGGTGCTTGGGTTTGGGTGGAAAGTTGCCGCCCAACATGAGCCAACATGAGACAAGCGCAAGGTGAACTCAGGCTACGCTGTAAAGCTCAAAAGTGTCAGTGAAGACCTTTTGCTGAGTGCGGAACGGGATGATGTGAGGATGACTCTGCCGTTCCTATACTAGACACTAAAACAAGACCCCCCAATCTATGATTGGCAGGCTTTAATTCAAGTGATAGTAAGTGTATCCAAGATACTTCAGTTGGTACAGCAAGTGTGGGTGATTAAGAATGTGTTGAGTGTGTATGAATAAATATGTGACGCTGATGATGATGTTGTTGATGGTAGGTGATGATGATATTGGTGAATGTTGAGAGTGTATGTGGATGATGAAGGTGTGTTAAGCTAATGAGTTCTGGGAGCTGACGCTTCTACCAAGGATGGATGATGATGATAATGGTTTGTAGTGCGAAATGAGTTTTTGGGAGCTGACGCTTCTACCAAGTGGGTCAAGATGAGTTGTTTAAATGAGTAATGATGAAGTTGTTATTGCTGATGTTGATTGACTAAAACCTCAATATTGAGTGACTTATAATGAGGAGTGACCAGTGTTTTAGACTATAGGGAATAGTAAAAGGTATCTGTGGATGGTGTGTAATGTGATGTGATCCCAGAATCTGGTGAGGAGGGGGAAAACAGCTAGAGGAGAGCCTCTTTTATATCAAAATCCTGACAAATGGGGGGTGGTCAACTCGTGGTTGGAACAATGGTCATGGAACACAGTGGAACAACAAATGATGACTAATCAGGGCTGAGTTGTGGTTGATGGAAACAAATGGAACAATGGAACAAGTGAAATGTGTGTGACTTGTGGTTCTGAACCTGATGGAACTTTCCATGGGTGTTGTGGGCCTAAGTTGGGTGGAACATCCTAGAAAAGGGGTTACCTGGGCCTTGTGGTTGAGTTGTGGGTGGGGTTTTTGTGTGATAGCCTTGTGAAAGCGCCGTGTAACTATGAATAACTGGAATAAACTTGGGTCTAGGAACTAATATTGGCCATAACTATTGATCCAGGCATGTAAGAGAGATTCCGTGAGTTGTTCCTTAGGATCAAATGGCCTGAAGAATGTTTTGCTGGAACAATCTATGGGGTTTTGAGGGTTTTGTATTTTGGTGACCGTAGTAGGGATTAAGGCTTAGGTGACGGAGTATGTTGATTTGTTGATACTTCCTGATCCGGTCGAGTGGTGAATATGCCGTAAGTTGTGTTCTAGGGCAAATTTTGCCATAGATTCTGATTCTTCAATAATATTTGAGGATATCTGAGTGGATATAAGAGAAAAAATGAGAGAGAGGAAAGAAATAGAGAAGAAATAAGAGAAAAATAGATAGAATAAAAAATTGAAAATTTGTGTCATGTTTGGAACACCACATCCTCCCCCAACTTATTGTCTGTCCCCAGACAATCTGTCCTAAGTGTGGCCACATCTTGAGTCTTGATGAAACTAGTTAGTACAGTTGAAGAAGAATTCCCGCAGTCCATGTTTTTGGGGTTTACTGATTTTCTGGGTGTTTTTGATGATTTACGTAGTTTCTTGCTGTTTTGTTGACTTTTCTGATTTTATCTGCCTGTTTTTGGAGGTTTTATGAGTTTGTAGGTTGATACTGATCCAGAAATTGATTGAGTGGAAGCCTGAATCCTAGTGAATTTCCCGTGTAAGCTGAGTATTGTGCGCCTGAGCTAGTTTGATGACATGCGGTACAGCTTTGGGGGTCCCTCCCCCAACTTCTTTTCAATGAGTTTTAGTTAGGGTTTTTGTATGCTGATACCCAGAGGTCCTGACGGTTTTCCAGAATAAACAAGGTTTTATCTGTCACGGGGTGGAGTATCCTCCCCCAACTTAAAAGTTGTGATGTTGGGGCACTTTTGGTGATTTTTGCCGTTCAAACCTTAATTTTTGGATTTTCTGATTTTTCGAGCGTTTTTAGGTTTTTGTGGTTTTTGGGGGGTTCGGGTTGCTGCGCGCAGTCCGCAGCATCCGCAGCTGTCGACATCGCGTATACGTGTGACGTTGGTCTGGGTTCGGTCCGCCTTGCGCAGTGCGCAGTGGGCTCCGTAGCTTTGTTTTTTTTTTTTTGGGTCGGGCCGCAGTCCTTGGGTGTGGGCGGGCCGTCTTTTTTGTTGTGCGGCGGGCCAAGCCCGTCTGTTTCGGATGGGTTGGGGGTGTTCGGCTGGCTGCGGCGCGTCCCCCGCTTACGTGTTCGTCCGAATTGTTCTAGAAGCCTTGGGTGGCTGCGGCGCACCCCCGGCTTACGTACGCCTCCGGTTCGGACGTGGGTACCTCGCGGCTCTGGAGCGGCCTGTCAGCTGCCAGATGTCCGAAAATCCAATCCCCCCGTCTTCGCATCGCATCATCCACGCAATCGGCCGGCCACTAGCTTAGATCCGGTAAGTTCTTCCTTTTCTTCTCGTCCTTTTTCTCTCTACACATGGTATTTGCAACTAATGGTTGTTGAGTTTTCTTCCAGGTGACAGCCGCCTCATCATGCCGGCAAATCTGCCAATCAAGCGTCGACTGGGTCGGTCGACAATACCAGCAGCCGAACCTCTTCCTCTCGTGCATTGGTCGGGTCGGTCAATAACACCAGCCTATCAGCGACTAGCCCTCGGCCCAATCTGGCTTACCCTGGTCGACCCACTTGATCGTACAGGTATTGGTGTGGCCAGCGTTGGCCCCTACCTCGACTCGACCCAGCCTGCCCTCGCCAGTCTCCTCCTGTGCATCCCGCCGGGTATAAGTATCGGCCGTTTATTCGTATTTCCGCTTCTCCTTCCGCAGCGATCAGCCACTTGTCGCATGACTGTTATTTGCACAGCTAAAGCCACCTGTAGATCTACTCCTTATCCGTACCAATCCTCCATTAGCCGACTCTATCGCCACCGACGCCGCGCATCCCTTACTATGAACTACTCCTCCGCCGAGCTCCGTGCTACCCCCGCTGCTGTTCTTCCTCCTTTCGAGGACATCTACTTCGACTCTAACGGAGTCTTGTTCCGCAACGGCATCGCCATCGTTGATCATCGTGGTTCTATCATCCGTCGTTCCATCGTCGAGCGACCTCCGCCCACTCCCGTCGCACCGGAGAACATAGTAAGCCTTCTTTTTTTTTTTTTTTTTTTTTTTTTTTTTTTTTTTTTTGTTTGTTTCACCTATAACCTTCGTTTTTACTGATCTGACTGGCTTCACAGGTGCTCCGCTCCAATCGGGCCATCCTCGGTCATCCGGCGCATCGCATCACCCCTCCAGTGTACGATCCGTACCCTACGTTCGTGGAGTCTCGCTCCATCCCCCCGGCGTTCCCAGCCTATCCCAGGGGCCCAGTCCCTCCTGGTCTCGAGAGCCTCCCCGAGCACCTTCACCATAATGGCCCAGGTGCTACCAATGCGTCCGAGGATGCTCAGGTGATTGCGCTCTTTTTTTTTTTTTTTTTTTTTTTTTTTTTATTTTTATCTTCCTTGTTCCCTTGTTGCTGACCTCGTTCCGTTTTGTCCAGATGTCCTCTGTCTCCGCGAATCGTGGCCGTCTTGTAGGCGACCCAGCTCGTATCTATCGCTGAGGCTACCCGCGTGTTTAACAAAGCGCATGTAAGCTCCGTCTTGTTTCTTCTAGCGGTCTAATGGTCCTGATCTCCTTCTGTTTCCCGTGCGTTAGGACCTTATTGTCGACCATTTCTATAACACGGCGGCGCCCCCGGTTCCTCGTCCTGCCTCTGAGCCTCGCGCCCCGACTATGGATCCGATCGACACCGATTCCGACCCCGCGGACACCCAATCCGAGCCGTTACTGACCAACAATCAAGGCAACCCGGTCTCGACCACCTATCCCTTCACTAACTTCTCTCGCCCCGCGACGCCCAATCCTCCTGGTTTTTTCGATCCCGAAGATTACCATCGGCTCGACGACAATCAAATCCACGCACTCCTTCGTCGTGATCATGAGCCGGCCCGATTCGATCGCTTTGCCTTTGGTCCTCAACATCTTACCGATCTCTACCAATCCGCCATGTCCGCCATGGTGTCGAACTACACCCGATTCCCTCCTCGCGACGGAGCCGAGTGCGCCGACCGCGTGCAAACCTTCAAGTTCATCACCCGTCGCTATCATTCGCTTGATCGAGTTATGCGCCGCCAATAAGCTGCGGTGAGTTTTTCTCCTTTCATCTTGTCTTTCTTCCCTGCTCCTTGTGGTGTACTGAATGCCTTGTTTGTTCTTTTTCTAGGCCGCCAATTGGTCTGAATACCACGAGTTATGATCTCCCGGGGTGAAAATCCAAAAAAAAACCAAAAAAATCGAATGTGATAAGAAAAAAAACTGAAAAAAAACGAAGAAAACCTTGGAGAAAAACAAAAAAAATCTTGTATCGTAGTTTTTTTTTAGTACTATATTTTTATTAGTTCTTCTTTTTTCTTTTTTTTTTTTTTTTTTTTTTTTTTTTTTTTTTTTTTTTTTTTTTTTTTTTATAATTTGAAATAAATCTAACAATACCCCTCCCCCAACTTAAATGAGGTTGTCCCTAACCTTGCCATGTCCCTGAGTGAGAAATGCCAACAGTGAGTTTAATTTTTATAAGTCTTGAGGGCTGAAGCTGCCAACTGGATGGGAAGGAGAAAAAATCTTCAAGAAAAAATGATGTGAGTTAAATGAATCTTGTTTGAGCTTTTATTCATTTTTAAGTGTTTTTATGACTTTTTTTTATCCAAAAGAAGGGGTAAGACTCCTCCCCCAACTTCTTTATTTTTCCATTGTTTTTCTTCTTTATATATTTTCTGATGTAGGAGCTGATGAAAAAATTGAAGAACTTTTGGCCACATCTGGGTTAGTGGCAGTTGATAACTGTTGGTGACTTTGAGTGTGAACAGTTTAGTCTCGTATCCAGGAGGTAGGTTTATTCTGACTGATCCATAGCGTCTTCTTTATCTTCTTCCTGCTGGTCTGATTGTTCTTCTGAGCCTTCTTCTTCTGCATCTAGCTCTTCTTGCTGTATATCATCTAGTTTACGTCCACGTGGAAAGAATCTCTTGATGTGGGAGGCTGCATAAGTCCGTTTCAGTTCCGTCCCGTCCAATTCTTCTAGCAGGTATGATCCTTTGGGAAGCTGTTCTTTCACTTTGAATGGTCCGTTCCACCTGTTTGCAAAAAGTTTTCCCCACTGATCCTCTAGACTTTTGTTGTAGACTAGAACTAGTTCACCAGGATCCAATGGTTCTCGTAATCTTGCTGCCATTTTTTGGTCCCAATAACGCACTGAGGTTTCACGTGCCTGCATTAACTTATCGTGAGCTTCTTTTATGACTTCGTCCCGCCTTTCCAGCTGCTTTGTCCGGGCTTCCAGTAATTCTGCTGTAGTGCTGATACTAAGCCAATCAATTCCCAGGTAGGTGTCCATTTCCAAATCCACGGGCAACACAGGTAGTTGGCCAAAGATGATTTCGTAGGGCGTAAATCCAGTGGTCCTTTTTGTAGAAATTCTGTCTGAGAATAAAACCAAGGGTAAGTACTCCCTCCATTTTCCCCCAGATCCTCCACACATTTTGACTAAAGTATCTTTTATAGGTTTGTGTCCTCTTTCCACCATTCCATTTGCCTCGGGGTAATATGCAGTAGTCTGGATTAGTTTAGCCCCAATCTTCTGCACTGCCTCTTCAAAATCTTCCTTGAACCCGATCCGTTATCCGTCGTGACTGTCTTGATGGAGCCGTACCGATAGACCCAGTATTCCAAAAGGAACTTGGCCACATTACTTGCCGTGAGTTTGACCAATGGAGCTGCTTCTACCCATCCGGATAAGTCGTCCCGTGCTACTATCAGGTACTTATACTGTCCTGCTTTGATGTGACACGCGTCCAGCGCAACTCGTCCAAAAAGATTGCTGCTACCAGTTGGATTTCGAATTTCCCTTGGTACTAGCGGATCCCTCTTCTGACAAGCTGCACAACTTTTAACCCATAATTTTACCTTCTTCTTCAGACTAGGCCACCAAAACCGTGTTACTAGCCGCTGATACGTTTCTTCCACTCCTCGATGGCCTAACTCTTCATGGACCTTCCGGAGGAGTTTTTCTTGATAAGTATCTCTAGATATAACTATTTGCGGGGCTGGTGAATGCTTCCTCATGAGCCTTCCTTCGCTGCTGTAGAATTTGGCTGAGTTTCTTCTTAATTTTGCAAAATCTTCTTTGTCCATATCCGGTGGTTGCTCGAGAGTTTCCAAATAGTGTCGTAGTTGCCGCCAATATCCAGGTTCCTCCCACTCCTTTGTCTCTAATTGGGTTTGAATTGAGCAGATCCGAAACAGGTAGCATGGCTTTATAAGTGGTTCTTCTTCATCAAAGTCAGGCTGATCTTCATAGAATTCTTCTTCCTCGCTGGAAATTGGTCTTCTGGAGAGTGCATCCGGTAATGTGAAGGTTTTTCCTGGCTTATGTACTATGTCAAATGAAAAAAGCTGAATGAAAGCCACCCATCTGGTCATAGGGGCGTTTGGAAGTGAAGGAGAGTTGATCATTTGAATTAAAGACTTGGCGTCCACTTGGAGTTCAAATGCTGGCCCCACAGGTACGTCTGAAGTTTCTTCAAAATCCTAGCTACTCCACATAGTTCTAATTTCGGTTGAGAGTACCTTGATTCCACTGGTGAAAAGACTATTGATTCATAGAGAACTGGTCGATCCAACCCTGTGTCTAATTCTTGCTGAGATAGTACTGCTCCTGCAGCTATAAAACTTGAGTCCACCGCTAGTCGAATGATCCCGGCCTCAGGTGAATAGTCAATACTCTTCAAAACAATATCTTCTCCAATTATTTGCTTCAGTCGATTGAATGCTTCATTGCAGTCGCCACTCCATATCCATTCTGCTTCCTTCCTGGTAAGTTGCCTGAGAGGTGCTGCTTTTTCTGATAGATTCTCTATAAATATTCGCACGTAAGTGACTAATCCTAGAAATCCTCTGAGTTCCGTGACATTTTCAGGAGTTGGCCAGGTTATGATTTTGTTTTTCTTCTGCCTAGATACCCGTCGCCCTTCCTTTGAGACCACGTGACCTACAATATCCAAAGCTGGGACGCAACACGCAAATTTCTTGCCTGATATTGTGAGCCCGGCCTCTTCAATCCTGAATAGTACCCTTTCCAAAGTAATCGCATACTCCCATATAAACCGTCTAATCCCGGATTCTCCTTCAGTACCTCGCCGTCGTAAGTCGTCCTTGGTCCTTTGATTCCTCCATCGTCTATGAATACGCCTACATACTCTGGTATTTCTTCCTGCAGGATCCACATCATCTGTGCTTGATAGACTGCTACCGAGTTAGTTGCTCCTTGAGGTAATCGCGTGAGTTGAAATCTTCCCAAAGGTGTGTCAAAGGTTGTCAAAGGTCGAGATTCCTCCGCTAATTCCCTTTCGTCATATCCTCCCATGATGTCGCCTAGTCCATAGCACGCACGTCCAGCAAATGCTTCGATAAATTCTTCTGTTGCGGGTGGTAGTCCAGCATCCCGAATTGTCACTCTATTCATTTCTTGAAGGTCGTGGACTATCCGGAGCTTCCCATCATGCTTTTTGACACAAAAGACTGGGCTTGAATAACTTGAGGTTGACTGTTCGTATAACTTGGTTCTTATCCTTTCCCTTACTAACTCTACGTATTTGTCTTTGATAGCTGCGGGTATTGGGATTGGTTTCTTTTGCCATGGCTCATGCTCAATGACCGGAATGACGTAAGGTAGTCCATAAGAATGTTTGAGTAAGCCTCGTTCCGCGGGACAAAACGCTAACGCTCCCTGCCTGAGTACTATAAGATGTTGGAATAACTTGAGTTCTTCTGCGCTTAACCATCCGTCTGGTCCAAAACTGATAACGCCCAACCGCTCCTCCGTTACTTTCCAGGTTGGTTTAAATTCTGGTGGATGAGGGGTGAGTGGTGTCTGATACGGATCTCTAGAGAGGGGTGGTCTTTGAAGAGGTGGATTGATAGACTGAGGCATTTCTTGATTTACGGGTCTGACCTTCTTCCCTACTGGCTTGTATTTGGTCATACACCACAGGTTATCTTCTTTCCAGTTTTACAAAGGTCGTCCTGAATCCTTACCCCTAGTCCTTTTGCGAGTAAGTTGCTTATCATGATATCTTTATCCCGATGGAAAGTGCCTGCTGTCCAACTGCTAAATTCGTTGGATATGAGCTGAAAGGTCCTATTTTTGGTTTTTACTAATTTTGCTCTGTTGTTGATCTTCTCCTGTGTATATTGGTAGGTTTTTGAGAAGATACCTTCTGAAATGGAAAGTGAGTAAATAGAGGAGATAAAAAAGATTCTAAGGGAAACTAAATAGATCCAACTCATAAAGCTAATATTTTGATTACCCAGATCTTTCCGTCTTCAGGCATTCTAGAATTGGCGGTTGTTACTGGGTCCACTCGCAATTCCTTGGTCAGAACGCCTGAATTTATAAAAAATGCTGTTTGGTTGAGATGTTAGCTGAGTTCCCATTTAGGTGCCTAAACTGATTCCACCCTGTTCCCTTTCCTACTCTGGCAATCGGAACTGTGATTCTTCGTCCAACATCGCCTTGAAATTGCAGATATTCGCCATCTCCCGGGTAGTCCAAAGTACAGTCGTAATCAAATAAGAATGGCCGTCCCAAAATGCATTCTTGAGCCCGAGGTGCCACAAAGAGGTGTACTGGTCCCGTAAATTGTCCAATTGTAAGATCACAGTTTTCAACTACTCCGTTTATGTCGCACCGCTCTCCCCCAACTCCTCTCATGGGAATGTCCACTTCTACTACTTCCAATCCCAGATCGATTGCTAGTTTGGCGGGTATGACATTGACCATCGACCCCGAATCAATCATAAAGGGTACCCTTTCGTCCTTAATCCGTGTTTCGATGTAACCAAGAGCACAGCTGTAAAAGCAGTTAAAGTCTTTCTCCTCTTCATCTTCCTGTTTGATCATTGCTCCTGCTACTTTATGGGTTTTAGCTCCGACCTCTTTGATGTAGGATAGTTTTGAAGCCTGTGGTCCGACTGCTCTGTTTTGAAGTTTCTTGATGAGCTCCTCCACGTAGGTTGGTGATATAGCGGTGAGCTGGGAAAAAGTGGTTGGCATCTTCATATTGTCTAATTCTGCTAACAAAGCTGCCTCAGCTGATGGTTTGTCTTTCTTGGGTTGTGGTGCTTCTAGAATTCTCCCAGGAGTCCTCCTAGTCGCAGGTACTTCCGCAATCACTTCCTCGGATGGTTCCTCACGATCTATGTCCATTGCAGTTTCTTCATGTTGGACCTTTCGTCGCCCTCGCATTGCTTCTGCTCGTGTGGTGGCTGCGTTTGCTTCCATCCGGAACTGCTTGTGTTGTTTCAAGGCTTCTTCTTCTCTGGCAGACTGCTTTTTGAGAGCTTCCTTGGATCCTAGCTTTGGTGGGTCCCAAACTATGTGCTGCATTGCTGATTGAACATCAGAAGGTTCTTCATCGTTCCTGTTGACCTGAAATACTGCTGAATTGTCTGTTGCAAATACTGTATTGATTTTTGCTTTTGGTTTTGCTGATTCAGTTGCTACTACAGATCTGATAGGTCTTGAAGGGTCCCAGGGAATTCGCTCGCCACTAGGTAGGTTGAAGAACTTTCCATCTCTTTTCACTAATCCTTCTCGTTCATCCTTCTGAGCTTCATGACAATATGCTGAATTATGACCTTCACGATGACAGTAAGAGCAGGGTCGTGGTTCATAGAGGCGTCCTGATGGTGCTTCATTTCCGCGTGAATATTCTGCTTTGGCTGGGGCATTGAGTTTACTGGCAAGTGCTTCAATGGCTTTGGCCATACTTTCGATTTGTGATTGAACTGGTTCCTTGGGATATTCTTCCAACATCTTTTCTCGTTTCTTTCCATCTCCTTTCTTCAAGTCCAAGTTCTTCTGCATTTCTTTGTTTGCTGCAGCAAAGTTGGATCCAGCTTCGAAAGCGTTTATAGATCGGGCTCGAACTTCGTCCTCCGCTACTTCCATAACGTCCTCTAGAATGGGTGGTTTGTTGTATCCATCTTTTCCAGTAGGAATTAAATCGCTTTTGACTAGTTCTCGGTTGATGCTGACTTGATATTCTCGTGGGAATGCCAGGAAAAATAAGTGCGATACACTGGTCTTGGCGGGTATGTGTTCGTTTCGGACCAGGTATTTGGTGATCATCATAAATTTTGACTGGTAGATCCTAAAGTCCTTGATGTCCTTGATCCCTCCTTTGTCTTGACAGAGCTTGATTAAGTCATATAGGTCCTGGATGGTGTAACGAATCTTCAAAGGCAAGCCTCCCCATACATCAAGCATGCTCTTGCGTAGAGTCTTCCAATCCCTGTCGTCGTATCCTTCCATCGATTCTAGTTCCTTCTTCAAGTCTTTGCCTTTCACAAATCTGCATACTTGACGAGCTTTGTCGAAATCTCCTGCGCCATATATCTCAGCAGCCAACTCAAACCGGTCTAGGAATTCTTTGAAGTTATCGCCTTTGTACTTGAGGTCCGGTTCCTTGATTATAACTGCTGGCCGTGGTCTGAAATCCTCAAAATTGTCAGGTCGTAAGCCGTAAGTGCCAGTTGCTGGTTTATTATGTTGCTGTTGTTGGTATTGTTCTTGTTGGTGGTGTTGTTCCTCGCCTGGGTGGGTCGGAATTTCATCTTTTTGGTTGTTCCTTTCTTCTTGCTCTCTTGCCTTTTGTTTCTGATAAGCTGGAGACGTCCAAGATTGATTCTAGGTTTTCCCGTGCAATAGGTCAAAACTGGGGGTGGCGGTGGAGGTGTAGGAACGTGTCCAGCGCCAATGCCAGTGCTAGGTGGATCAATATTCATGTTTAAACTGCCCGGAAATATTCCGCCCAATCCAGAAGGGTTTGTTAATGGTAGGATATTTTCCAAATCTTTGTCTTGTGGATACGGTGCCATTGTTTATTGTAACTGATTTCTGTTCCTTTGTTATTGATTAGTTTTGTTGATACGTTCTTAGTAGTAGTCCCTTGGGTGAACTGGTTTATGGTTGGTCTCTGGTACTTTGATCCAGGGCAAGGTTGGGGTTATGACTGTATTCTTCAATAATTGACGTCCACTCGCGTTATTCTGCAAATCCTCAAACTCCTAAAGTTCGGGTTCCTTTTTCGATTCTAGTCGCAATATTCAGATCTTCTTGTCCTTCTCAATACGCTAGTCTAATTTTGGTAACCTCGCCTCGTGGTCTATATTGGTAGTTGCTTTTGTGGAGGGATGGTGGGTTTTTTTAGGTAAGGAGTACTACTAGATATACCTGTTAGCTAATAATATATAAGATAACAGAAGGTGGTTAAGATAAACTATGGTGTGTCACTTGTTCAAAAATTTGTTAGTACTCCTATTAGTAACTAATACTTCTGTTTGTTTGGTTATAACTAGGTGATTATACTATGAATCAATAACATTTAACCTTGCTATGACAACTGGGTCCTATCACGTTGGGGACTCCCTTGTAAAGCTCAAAAGTGTCAGTGAAGACCTTTTGCTGAGTGCGGAACGGGATGATGTGAGGATGACTCTGCCATTCCTATACTAGACACTAAAACAAGACCCCCAATCTATGATTGGCAGGCTTTAATTCAAGTGATAGTAAGTGTATCCAAGATACTTCAGTTGGTACAGCAAGTGTGGGTGATTAAGAATGTGTTGAGTGTGTATGAATAAATATGTGACGCTGATGATGATGTTGTTGATGGTAGGTGATGATGATATTGGTGAATGTTGAGAGTGTATGTGGATGATGAAGGTGTGTTAAGCTAATGAGTTCTGGGAGCTGACGCTTCTACCAAGGATGGATGATGATGATAATGGTTTGTAGTGCGAAATGAGTTTTTGGGAGCTGACGCTTCTACCAAGTGGGTCAAGATGAGTTGTTTAAATGAGTAATGATGAAGTTGTTATTGCTGATGTTGATTGACTAAAACCTCAATATTGAGTGACTTATAATGAGGAGTGACCAGTGTTTTAGACTATAGGGAATAGTAAAAGGTATCTGTGGATGGTGTGTAATGTGATGTGATCCCAGAATCTGGTGAGGAGGGGAAAAACAGCTAGAGGAGAGCCTCTTTTATATCAAAATCCTGACAAATGGGGGGTGGTCAACTCGTGGTTGGAACAATGGTCATGGAACACAGTGGAACAACAAATGATGACTAATCAGGGCTGAGTTGTGGTTGATGGAAACAAATGGAACAATGGAACAAGTGAAATGTGTGTGACTTGTGGTTCTGAACCTGATGGAACTTTCCATGGGTGTTGTGGGCCTAAGTTGGGTGGAACATCCTAGAAAAGGGGTTACCTGGGCCTAGTGGTTGAGTTGTGGGTGGGGTTTTTGTGTGATAGCCTTGTGAAAGCGCCGTGTAACTATGAATAACTGGAATAAACTCGGGTCTAGGAACTAATATTGGCCATAACTATTGATCCAGGCATGTAAGAGAGATTCCGTGAGTTGTTCCCTAGGATCAAATGGCCTGAAGAATGTTTTGCTGGAACAATCTATGGGGTTTTGAGGGTTTTGTATTTTGGTGACCGTAGTAGGGATTAAGGCTTAGGTGACGGAGTATGTTGATTTGTTGATACTTCCTGATCCGGTCGAGTGGTGAATATGCCGTAAGTTGTGTTCTAGGGCGAATTTTGCCATAGATTCTGATTCTTCAATAATATTTGAGGATATCTGAGTGGATATAAGAGAAAAAATGAGAGAGAGGAAAGAAATAGAGAAGAAATAAGAGAAAAATAGATAGAATAAAAAATTGAAAATTTGTGTCATGTTTGGAACACCACAACGCCAGTGCGTCTCATCTAAAGAGTGCCCTATTCTTCAGACCAAATCCACCGCTGCCACTGTGTGAATGTCACCGCAACTATAGTATGCGGCTGGTCTGCAGGCAAGCAGCCTCATCAAGTCAAAATGGATAGCAAGAGGATTGTGAACAAAGTGCATTGTTTGCATTGTAATATGAGATCAAAACAAGCAGGAAATGTTGCACAAATCAAACTGATGAAAAGTAAAAAGCAAGATAATCCACAACCACTTTGAGGAGCCAGAACAAGATGAAGAAAACAATAAGAAAATTTTCTATGCCAGATGTGAAAGGTTAATCAGCTAAGACTGAAAGGGAGAACATATAAGAGGGGGTGTCAGAATCCTTCCGCTGATCTTTTCTTCAAGCTCTTTGAGCATTGCAGGCTGGTTGAGTTTTTCTCACCACGGGAAGAACACCATTGTGTCTTTGACTGCACCTGGCCATTGTGGGGGTCAGTGTCTCAAGGCAGACACTTTGTCTTTGCTGAGTTTGCCGCCAATGTGCGACCCTGATTGATGGCCGGTTTGGGATAATTTCTTGACTATGTATACAGGTCAGAAACAGGGTCAATTCAACCAAATTGCCTGGTGCGTAGTTTAAGAGAGGAAGAGCTTACTTTGAGCATCTAGCCCCTTTATCATTCCAGTGAGGGATCTCATTGGATGCCCACTCTGAGAATCATCATGACCCTTATCCTGAGAATCATGAACCTCATCCTCAGAATCGTGATCCTCATTTGGAACCTCATATACAGCGTTTTCATATTCTTGAGGTTGAGCATTTGGGTCGTCACTTCTAAGAGGCTTAGCTTTGACAAAGACTTGGAGCTCCCTGGCCCTTGCTGTATGTCTCTCCTCAGGCTCAATATCTTTGACCAACCAGCAAGTTTGACCCTTGATTTTGACTGGATCAAAAAGCAAGTAAGTCTGTTTTTGAGTCAAATCGTTGGTAATGTAAATATTGCTGCCTTTTGCACGTTTTAATACCCTGGAATAAAAGTCAGTATGCTTCTTGCCAGTGGCCATGGAGAAGCCCCGCATCACATTACGGCCAGTAAAGCCTATGAATGACCGCTCTTGCCACTCTGGTTGAGTGAGAGTGTCATAAGGTAGCCCAGAGACCCAAGCGCCCTTGAGAAGTTCAGTTTTCTTGTATGCAACCCCGGCCAACTCACTGGGGATTGTGAAAAAGACACTAAGAAGGGTGATTATTGCAGAACTGGCAATCTTCATGTTCCCTTTTGACTTGCTGGAAAATGGGTGCATCAAAAAGGGGGATCAGGCAGCGTGAGCTCAAGGAAACAATCTCATATAAGGATAAGGCACATGACCAGATTCATGATACCAGTGATATCAAGCCAAGGTAAAAGACATAATTGGAGACTAACACTATCAAGGGTTTTGTAACTTGCTGGTGGCTGGTGTAAAAGTTATAATGAGATCCTAATCAATTCTTCACAGTGAATAAAAAGAATTTCAACAGAATATCTTATAAACATCAGAAAAGTGACAGTAATCAGCAACCAAAATGTGAAGAAGAGGCCTGGAAAGATTGAATACCTTAGTTTGGCTGATGCTACTGGTGATAGGAATCTGACGGGTGGGACAAATGGAGAAAGGTGTGGCCTATATAGTTGTTACATATCCCTCTTATAGTAGGGGAAGGTATCCCCTCACTTGCCGTCCCTAAATATAAGTATACCTGAGGGCCTTGAAGTTTTAGTGGGATAAGTTCTCCACCAAATCAACCCCTTCTTGTTGTGATTGAAGTGTAGTTCACTGAAAACAACATATCAATTAGTAACAAATGTGAAGAAATGTGTCACCTTCACTCCCTCCAGTGTACCTTCACTGCTGTCACTGGCAAAGCAATACTGTAGGCTGCTTCAGCAACGGGGCAGGTCACGGCTCCCGGACTTAAGCCGCCAAATCTCAGCACACTGGCTGATGCCCAGAGAGCCTCAGGAGTCGGAATGTGTGTAAATTGGCATCAGGATGATGGAATCACAGTTTTGTCGCATCAAAGGCAGCGGTTGCTCTGGTTGCATATTTTTGTCAGTAAATAATTTTTCACTGGCTCCCAGAGGCATCTTTTGTTGCAAGCTCAACCACCCAGTATCCACCAAAACATTTCAACTTGGTTTGGTGGTCAATACCACCCCGTGGATGTCAGCCTTAGAGACAACACAGTTGCTCAAAAGGCTTCAACATTGTTCTCTTCTTATTCCTCTCATTAGGGGGTATCAAATATGACCAAACCAGTCAATAAAATCTGTCAATTAGAAATGGCCAAATCCACAATTTCTAATTGACTGGTTTCCAAAATGGGGTAGCTAAAAACCCAATGGGTTTTGAAAGCAAATAACCCAGGTTTATCAACCAAATCCCTAATTTCCAAATTGCACCCAAAATGTGAGTGGGTGATGAAAACTTTAATCACCTTAAAGCTGGTCAAAATACACTTGAATACAATCATCCTTCATTCAATTGGAATTTATTGACCAACACTTGCCAATTGATGACTAGTAACATGGCCAAAAATCCCTAATCTTGGATTGGTTTTTTTAATTGATTTTCAAATATTTGATGATATTCCACACAGGATTAAAAGGATATTTAAACACAAAGCAATAAAAAAATAAGGAGCAAAAAAAGAACAAGAGCAGCTGAGTTTTCTAAGGTAAAGGTAAGAAGGAAGGCTGTTTCAACATAGTGGATACTAAGAAGTAATTTGGCTCATTCTGTTGAGATATTAGACCATGTCTAACAAAGAAGTCAACAAGAACACCAGCACAATTTGGCTTAAACTGATGGCTTCTTAATGCCTCAGAAACCTGATCAAAGCTCATCAGTTTGAAGTCCTCACTTTCCCCATCATTAGGCCTGGGTATAATTGTGTTCTCAGAGGGCAATTCTAGATCATATGTGTATTGTATCTCAGGCTGAAGGGGGGAATCAAGACAAAAAAAAGTAAATTGATGATCAAGATCTTGGAAGGAGCCAGAAATACTGAGTTAACATACCTGTACCCATCCCTGTGGACTAGAATGTGTATAACTGATCAAGCCAGTTGATTTAATGTTTGATTTAACTAGCTCCTCCTCCAAACTGGCCTCTTCAAAGCATTCTCTTACAATTGTCTCAAATGCAGTTTCACCACTTGATATTCCACCAGCAACGGTGTTGTCTAGCTTTGATGGCCACCTGTTCAAAAATGAGTTGTTGTTGTTTTAAATATTTTTTCTACAAGTTGTTTACATATTATAGTGTGTATTTGAGCTTACGTGGCTTTGGTTGCAGATCTCCGTGGAACCCAAAAGAAAAAGTTTCCTTCCTTCTTGATATAAGCTTTAATTTTGTGTTTCCTCATCAGCTGTTTTAAAAATCAATATACATTCAAGTTGACTTTATTTACCTGTTAAATGAACACCAAAGCTTAAGACGCCAAACAATCCAACAGCACTACGCTCAATCCTAAATGCAAGTTTTGAACATTGTGTTTGATCTTTTGGGCCATATACAGAGTATTCTTCATTCCTCCAGCCTACAGAGAAAATGAATGGAGTGTTTTTAAAAAGGAAATTTGAGCAAGTTAAAAAAAAGGACATTAATGAGCTGAAGAACTGACCAGCCAGCTGATCCAAAAAAAGACCATTTTCTTTCCAGCCTCTGATTAGTCTTTGAAGTTGTTTTGAGCGGGCTTCCAACCAATCTTCAGATTGATTGATCCAATCTTCAAAACTAACTTTTACAGGTAGGCTTCCCTCTTCATTTTCTAGATAGAATAATTTCCAGCAAGTTTGCTTTTGGATTTGTTTCATGTGCTGGTTGTCTTGAACAAGAGCTTCTACTATGGGTGGCCTGAGGAAACCAATTGGTTGATAGGTGTGATTGAATTGGATTGTAGATGGTTGTTGGTTGAATTTAGGGGGTGAGGAAGGTGTTTCCTGATGGATGACATGTTTGACTGACAGGGGTGGTGATAATGTAGAGAGAAAAAGTCCAGAGAGTTTCTTGGGTAGATGGAGATAGAATGGAACAAGAGTCTCCGCATGTAGGGTTTGAGGTGATGATTCACTGATTGTTGGGTGGTTGTGACAAGTTTTGAGAACAGGTAGGAAGCTCATTCTAATTGGTGGTTATGATTGGGATTCTTGGTGGTTAGGGGTAACAGTGGTTGATTTCTCTCCCACATAACATGACAGGAGTGTGAATTAGCTGTGTCTGAGCAGAAACCTTGTTTTCTGTGTCCATTCCACACTTAGTCATATTTTCATTGAACCTCTTTGATATGGAAGAATCCAAGTCTACTAAACAGAAGGTTTGATAAAACTGAGATCACAGATTTCCCCTGTGACAAATATCCAAAAATCCCTGGTTGAGGAGATCAAAGGTTTCCCCCTGACCAGATCATCCACTTGACCTCTCAGAACCCGCAGCCAATGCCAAGTCATAGAACCTAGCAGTTCTACTCATCAACACCTGAAAGCTCCGTGTGTTCCACAAGCATGGACACACCCTTGCCGCAACAAACCCTAAACCGCTCTTGCTGAGGGTTGTTAGGGGAATGTTAGGTTTTACCTTTGAGATATAGTCCTTTATATACACCATGGGCGCTGATCTCATAATCAGCTACATCCCCAGGACAGCCTGGTCCAAATGCTGTCCTGGATGGCGGGGTGGTGTCCCGCAGACAGCCACAAGCTAGTGCATCCCCTCGCTCCACCAACGCTGAAACAAATACACTACGTGTATTTGTGTATGCCATGTAGCATATTGTTTTGTATTGCCAATACAGTGTATTGTATTGGATTCTTCATCCAATGCAATACACCTTATTTTTTAGATTTTGTATTGACCTCCCAATGCAATACATGAATACTGAGGATCATGTATTGAGAGGGCCAATACATTACAGTGAATTTCAGCGCAATACTTGAATACATACAAGACATAGTGGGACAATCCCTGGATGTTGCCCTACGTAGTTGCTTTTTTATTTTCACCCGCCCTGCCCCACCCTCATCAACAATCCCTCAAACCCAAAACACCACCTCAAAGTGATTCCCCTTGACCGTTGCAAGCTGACTTTTCAAACAAATCAAACAGGTGTGTATAACAGTTTGGTCTCAATCTTGCTGAGCTTCACTTGCTTCAGAATTTGGATTGATGAGGCATGACTTTGATTTACAGTAAGTTCATATCCCTCAGCTAAATGATCATGTGGCCACCATGGAACCGTACGAGAACAATCAATCAACTCTTCCACCATTTACCCAAAGAATTACAACTTAAAAAAATCTGAACAATGCTCACAATGGAGGTAAGTCATACCTGTCATTCTTCTTGCATCATTTGATGCCAATAGTGGAACTCAAAGTAGAGGCAAGTTGACTTGCCTGCCACTTGGCAAGTCGCTCTGCAATGCTCCCATGGAGTGATGAGTGAAAACAATTAGAAAGGTTGTAAGAGGGGTGTACAACAGTTTGACTTGCCTGCATGCAGGCAAGTCCGCTTGTCAGAAAAAACGTGCAAGGCAACTTGCCAACTGGCAGGCAAGTCGACTTGCCCCAACTTTGAAACCCCCTAATATCTGAGATGTCCATTGTTTCTGTTCCATCAGGTACATCCCCTACCACTTACGACCAAATGTGAACCTGTTGGGAGAGCCCACGGTCTTGATTTGAGATGTATTAACCCCCCTCCTGGACAATTGGGATGTTGGCTTGGCGCATGGGTATTTGAACTTGCTGGAGCTGGTACCATCAGAGTCGCCAATTGATGACCACCATTCAGGTTCTTGCTTTTCATGTCAATGTTTAAGAAGTGTAAAGAATTGTGTGTTGTGGGATTTGAACCCACGACCTTCTACATTCATGAGAGCTGCTCTAATACCGCTGAGCTAAACACATATTGGTCTTACAAGTAACTGTTGGATGATACAATGATATGGCTCAGCCACACATATTGGGCATGAATCACAAATTCCATCAATTCCAACGGCCCCCCTTGCTTCATGCCCAAATGAAGTAATATATGAGAGCATGAATATCAATTAACAAGGGTTTAGCCAATGTTCAATTCAGTACACTAATGAGCTACGAGACTGTAAATCTGTAAATGTTCTAGAAGTGTAAAGAATTGTGTGTTGTGGGATTTGAACCCACGACCTTCTACATTCACGAGAGCTGCTCTAATACCTCTGAGCTAAACACACATTGATCTTACAAGTAACTGTTGGATGATAAAATGACATGGCTCAGCCACACATATTGGGCATGAAGCACATATTCCATCAATTCCAACAGCCCCCCTTGCTTCATGCCAAAATGAAGTATTATATGGGAGCCTGAATATCAATTAAGAAGGGTTTAGCCAATGTGAGTACACTGATGAGCTACAGGACTGTAAATCTGTAAAAGTTGAAGAGTGTAAAGAATTGTGTGTTGTGTGATTTGAACCCACGACCTTCTACATTCATGAGAGCTGCTCTAATACTGCTGAGCTAAACACACATTGGTCTTACAAGTAACTGTTGGATGATACAATGATATGGCTCAGCCACACATATTGGGCATGAAGCACATATTCCATCAATTCCAACATTTTTTTTTTCAAAGAAACTAAAGTTTACATTTCAATCAGACACAATCAAAAAAGAAAACAGAGATACGACAAAAAAGAAAAGAAGATTTACCTAAAGGACAAACACGGTCTGGCGAGTGAGACAAGACAAGAGAGTGGGAGAAAGCAGAGAAGAACAGAATAGAACTAAAAGAGAAATCATCAACACATGAGAACAAATGAAAGGGAAAGGTCAGAGACATACGGCCGCAAAGATGGTTCAAGGGCTGGATGTGAGTCTGAGTGATGAGTGTCAGGAGTTGGCGGCAATTAGTGGCGGCGCAAATCACAGGAAGAAAAAGAAAAAGAGATGTTGGGATACGGGCGAATTAAGGTAAGACACGCAAGCCAAAGATGAGTGGAGGAACGGTTCAATCAGATAAATGAGATGAAAGGTGAAAAAGATTGATCAGGCTGAAGATGCCGAGAGGTTCCCCAAGAGAAGAACTGGAAGAGTGAGGCAAGTCGGCTCTCTTAAATAGACAAGCAGAGATATTGCTTGAGCATTGAGTTTGAGGTAATGTTGGACGGAGAAAAGAATTGGAAAGGCGAGGGGAGACAAAAGGAGAAAAGGAAAGATAGGAAAAGAGAGATGAAATGACGGAAATGGGAAGATAGTGAGCGGAGATGCTGAATCTGAGCATCGACAGGGGAGTGAGCTTTGTTTATTGGAGCGCTTCAACCTGGATATCTGCGGAGTTGTTGTGACTAGAGGAAACCAAGAATTTCTTGATCTCAACATGTCATGGCTCCCACCTGCTTTCCGCTGTTGGTTCATTCCACTCTCCGTTGTTGGTTTGCACCTGCTTTCTGCTGTTGGTTTGCACCTGCTTTCCGCTGTTGGTTTGCGCCCACTTTCCATTGTTACCTGCCCATTGAGAAGCAGCACGGGCATCATTTGCACGTGACAACACAGTTCACACACACCAGCAAGATTGGATTTGCGCCAGTCCCAGAGCATGTTCAGGCCACAGGTATGTTGCTGAACACCCCTCATCAGTTCAAGATGGCTGTTGGTGATGACTTTGTGTTTCCTGCGCCGCAAATATTCACCCAAGCTTTTGCCCCAGGAGACACAGCTACAGGCATAAACATTACCAGCCCGTTCCCAGCAGCCAACTTGTTAAACACCTCACACTCAATTGTTTCATCAATCACAGCGCTCTCCGCCTGCAAACTGTCCCTCAACTTACCTGACTGTGGCTGTTGCGCAGTTCTATCTTCCCACTTGAGTGGCCATAACAAATCTGCCAGCAGCTCCATGACCTTTCTGACCCTCTTCCCCGGGCAAGATATGCACACTGTGCACTTGACCTGCCAGCTCAGATCACAAGACCCTTGCATCTCATCAAGCAAACTCAACCCCTGCCGCAAGGACACCCCACCTTGTGTGGGTATGAGGTAAGTTGTTGCTCCCCTTGAAGCTGTCTTGAAGTACAATTCCTTATATTTTTGGCTTGACTGAATTTGGTGCAGAGGTCTACTTGGTACAGGAAGATCATGTGGTTAAGTGGTGTGTGGATCAGGCTTCACGGTTGACATTGACTATCTCAATTCCATCTTTCTTCCTGCAAGGTGGAACTAGGGTTGCTGTTCATTCAAATTTGAATTGAGAACAACTCCATCTTGCTCTTATCAAAAATGTTTGAAATACATAGCAAACTGAATTTCTACCAGCAGGTGAGGAGGGTGTGCAGTTGAGTATAGAAGCAACTGTCAAGCGTGAGGTCCTGAGTCCGCACAACTTTCCAGAAGCTGACAGACGTTATTTTGGAAGAAACAATGTGAACAGTCCCAACTCAGGTTTCGTCCCATCTGTTTCATTCAAGTTAAAATGTTGTAAGTTAATTGATGTCACAATAGTTTTGCTTATTTTTCATGAATTGCCTGTTGTTTTCATAATTATAAACTGGAATTGAGAAGAGTTTGTGTTACAGTTGACGCAGAAAGTTCTAGCAATACAAATGGGAGGTAGGAATGGGGGAATGATGCACCATTGGCAGTTGTATTATCATTCTCTCCTCTCTAAATGGGTAAACAGTAAACTCAATTAGAGGCAGCCTGTTCAATGTTCCCAATCTGTGGTTTGCTGGTTTTGGATGTGGAGCTGATGCGCAAAAAGGCATGATTACTTAAGGAAAATCAGAGTGGAATGGCAATGTGAACAGAAGTGGGGCTTGGCTGGTGAGTTGGAGCTGTGGTTATGAGAAGAAAGTAACAAGAGCAAAGTTGAACTCATCAAATAAAACAGGGAAGCGGTGCAGCTAAATACTTCTTTATCACCTGTTTCAAACGTTGACATCACCATGTACTTTGCAGGTGCTTCCATCACACCACTTGAATCTCAGTATGCATTGATAAATCATTCCTACACCCCCCCAGGCCTGATGGCTCATTCAGCAGGTTCCTCACCGTCTCCTTCTACTCAACCTCCCTCTCGTCCCCCATCCCAACAGTCTACTTGCATTATCACTCCTGTCAAGACCCATGGAAAATATATCCGCTCCAGTCAAAACCAACGGCAATCCTTTTACAAGAATACGCAGGCAAGTTCAAATGCAAGTTCAACCCACAAAACCCCCTGGCAACAGAATCATACGCGAGTTTCCTCATTGTCTACCCAAAACACCCCTACGGCTGCCAACAAGTCTAAAACTAAAAAACGCAAGACAACCAATAACCCTGGTGCTTTGTGTGAGCCAGACAAAGATCTAAATGAGATGAATCTTGACCAAGACTCAGGAATGAGATGAATCTTGACCAAGACTCAGGAAAGGAGAAAGACAAGGTCAAAAAACCCAAGGAGCTAAGATCACCAATTTTGACAACATAGACTTGTATTATGACCCTCCACAATATGGAAAAAATGAAGTAAGTACTTTTCAGCAATCACATTTTACCATTCCGCTTTCAAACCTTGTAAATTTAATCAATGGTTATTTGTGCTCACAGACCAAAGGAGCCAAGCTCTACTAACCGTGCAAGTGGTGTCATGTGGTGTACAAGAAGAGTAGAAACACTTTTTCCAATCTTATCAAGCATTGCAATGGGGACTCCAGACATTCAGCTTGCCCAGCACGAAAGAAAGCAATCAAGAACAGTGCTTGCCTCCCAGTGACAATCAAAGACCAAGAGGCCAATATCAAGAATTAGAAAACCAGTGTCCTGAGCAAGTATGTGCAAGGGGTTGCCTTTGAAAATCAAACACTCAATGTCAGCCTTAGAGAAAACACAGTTGCCCAAAAGGATTCAACAGTGTTATCATCTTATTCTTCTCTTAAATGTGATCATTTTCATATCATAATATCCATACCTTGTTGTGTATAAGTGTGGAATAATATAAGTGTGAAGTAATTAACATAGAAGTTCACATAACATCTACTCATTTTCTAAGTTCAACTCTATATTGCATATTCATTTTGATAAACATGGTTCATCATCTTCAGAGTTGGGCAGATGAAAATTTTCATCATCACTCATCAACCAGAATCTAGAAGAAACAGACCCATTGGACAACACTCCTCACTCATCAGAACTCCAGGTCCCATCATTTCCCCTCGTCGTCGTGTCGTGGTCATTTGGTGTCACCTGTCTGACTAGTAAGCAGCTTTGCCAATCCCTCTTTTCTTCAAAGTTCATCTTGGAGCTTTGATCATCACCCCTTTCCTTCTTTCCTTCCTTTCCTTCTTCTTCTAGAGGCACATTAATCCAATCATCATTAAAGAATCATTCTCATTATCATCCTAGTCCAGTGGAGCTACTCATCCACTCAGGTTTCCTTATAAGTAACCTTGGCCTTAAGCCTAAAAAATAAGGCAGTCTCTGACTGTACCTTCTCCTGCTTCTCAGGTTGAAGAGACTGTGGCTCTGCCCGGTTCTGCATTTCTCCCTACTAAAGGTTGAGCCCACATACTTATCCTAAAAGGATACATATATTAGTTTTCTTTCTATTCCTCCTCCTCTTCCTTGTTCCCTTATTTCTCTAGAAATAAACTTTGTTGCCCCCCATCCTTGTGTCCTGCTGTCACGTAAGAGACCCAGGCTCACACTCAACCAGATCATTGTCTTATGGCTCATGCAATCGGCACTTCCCTGGAATTAAATCAAAGATACCTTGCTTGCAATTTCCTTTGACTACGTCCGGCAAGGTGTCAAGATTTATTTGCTTACTTGGTTTGCACATGAAGCTCATTGTCTGTATGTTAGCTTGCAGGAGAAAGTTATTGAACAACTGAAGGTATTTTTGGGCTCTTTGTAACTTCTCAATCTGCCCAGCTAACCATTGCTTCTTTCTTCTCTAAGTCTCTTAAATCCAAGATCACTCTCATCCATGACATTTGGAACACAAAAGGAAACCATCACGCTTTCTTGGGGATTGTTGCCGCTTATATCTCTGAAGACTGGGTGTTTCATACATGTCACCTGGGTTTAAAGTACATTGCATGGACTCACAAAGGTACTTATCTTGCAGTTCCATTTGCAAATATTATTACCAAGTCTTCCCTTCACAAAAAGATAAGTTTTTGCTTTTACTTTGTCAATCTCAGCTGATCACGACTCAATTCTACAGCTATCTAACATTCTCTCCATGATTGATTGCATCCTAGCTCAAACAACAAATTCTGGTTCAAATAATAACATGACTATGACTGCTGAGTTTGATTGCTTCATTCAACAAAAGATTTGCACCAACTTCAGTCTCAGCTCCAATCACATCCAATGTATGTGCCACAAAATTGCCTTAATTTTGTCAGCTGGTCTCAAGGCAATCAGAACCAACACAGAAGGCTTGATCCAGTCAAAAAATAGCACACTTGGCTTAGTTCCGGACCTAGCAACGGTTGATGAAGAATCTGATTGTACAAATGAGCCTGATGAGACGGAAGTTTTTTGGTTTGGATGGAGAGGACAATGAAATTCACATCAAAAGCAAAGACCTGCACAAGGACGGTATCACATTTACACAATCCTCTGACATGAATCATTCAGTTTCTTCTGTACTTGAAAAGGTAGACTTTGTCATTCAACAAATCACCTCTTCATCCGCTAAACAATACAAGTTTGCTGTGTGGGCCAAGAAGCTTGACTACAATGGACCAACCCTTATTTCTGGGTATGGCATTCGGTGGAACATTAAGTGGCAAAGTCGGAACCGTGCATACCAGGCTCACAATGTTGTCAACAAACTGATTGAAAACAAGAAAGATTGCCAAGATAGAAACGGTGGGAAGAACTTCTTTCAAGATAAGGAGATTACGCAAGAAGACTGGGATCTGGTCAATTGATTGAATGATATCCTTGGTGTGAGTTTCAAGATTGAAAATCTCTAATTTTCTCTTTTTTTTTTTTTCTTTGTCTCATATTCTAACTCCATTGACTCAATTTAAATCAAACAGGAATTCTTCTTCATCACTAAAAGGATGGAGGGTGATCATTCATCAGCCGGACTCATGTTGTCTGAGTATTGTTCCATGAGAGACTTCCTGAACAAACGGATAAAATCTGGAAACAACCAAGATTTCAAATCAATGTTAATCAAAATGATTGAAAAAACCAATACCTACCTAGACAAGACCTTATCCTGAGACGCAGCTCTTATGGCTACAATGCTCAACCCCTCCTTCCAACTTTCAAGCTTTCAGCACTGGTTCCCTTCCAACCACCAAAAAGCAAAGATCTTGCTTCAAAATAAATACAACGCACAGAAGGCCCTACTTGCCATTGACAAAGTTTACAGAACATCATCTCCCGCAGTTGAAACTAGTCAACAACCTTTTGAGCATCATTTTCCTATTGATGATTTTGATCTTTTCCCTGACAAAGTTCAATCTCCAATTGATGAAAAGTTAACTATCTACCTTGGGGGTAAGTATAAATTAGCTACTTCCCAAGGAGACCAATGCCTCAATTGGTGGAGAGTAAGTATTTTCATTGCTCCAATTGATCTTAAGGTATGATTCTTTTGCTCATTATTTGATTTCAACTCTCATCCTCAGAAACACCAAAGCAAGTTCCCAACATTAGCTTCCCTGGCAAAAGATTATTTTTCTTGATCTGCCGCATCAGCTAGTGTGGAACATTGCTTCTGGGCTGCGGCAGATATTTGTGGATGTGACCAAGGGATCCTGGCCCCCAGGACAATTGAGAGATCAGTAAGCTGTCATCAGTGGTTGCATCAAGGATTTAATCCTGGTGGAGACTTTGAAGATGCTTAAGGTATTGTTTCTCAGACTTGTTGAATTGGAAGGACAGAAGACTGCAAAATTAGCTACAGTTGCTTTGTGTGATTAAAAAATTCCAAGCACATCTATTGCTGGCTTTCCAAGTGATTTTCCTTATTTGTTTGTACACTCAATTGCTCCTCCTTCCAGACTCCTCCTTACACTTCCATGGCACTATTTATGTAGGATACAACAGATGTTAAGATTACAGCTCAAGAAATGGAGGCTAGGAGAAGGGGGCTGCTCTGAGGGAATGAGAGCAGGACCAAGGAGCAGCGAAGGGTGGCTCTGAATGAGTTATGCTCGGACTTGATGCTGTATTTCATTGGGGCAGTACAGCTTATATAGGAGCAGGTGACATGGACAATGGGTGACAGGACATGGACAGGACAGGACAGGTGACAGGACAGGAACAGGACAAGGCCACATGGCCAGACAGGACAGGAACAAGGCCACATGGCCATACAGGACAGGAACAAAAAGAAAGGAGAGAAGGACTGTGAGCGGACAAACCATAATCCTGACACACCCCCGCGCAAACAGGCAACAGACAGGGTGGTGATGGTGATGGAGATGAGGTGTGAGTGTTGAGAGGCCAGACTGATGGAAGAGAGGTGCTAGAGACGAGTGGGGGGGTACAAATGATGAGTGTAGGGCTCCAGTGACAAGGGGAAACTTTAGCGACCAGAGGGAGGATCCAGCGACCAGTGGGAGGCTCCAGCGACAAGAGGGAGTCTACAGCGACGAGTACGAGGCTCCAACGACGAGTACAAGGCTCCAGCGACGAGTACAAGGCTCCAGCGACGAGTACAAGGTTCCAGCAACGAGTAGGAGGCTCCAGCGACAAGTGGGAGGTGCCAGTGACGACAGGGAGATGCCAGCGACGACAGGGAGGTGCCAGCGACGACTAGGAGGCCATACCGACGACTCCAAGGCCATTCCGACGACTGGGAGGCCATTCCAACAACTGGCAGGCCATTCCGATGACTGGGAGGCCATTCCGACCACTGGGAGGCCATTCCGATGACTGGGAGGCCATTCCGACGATGGGGAAGTTCCAGCGACGATGAGGAGGTGACCTAGCTGAGAGGGGGAGGGTTTGAGAAGAGACCGAGACTGTAAATCTGTTAAGATTACAGCTCAAGAAATGGAGGCTAGGAGAAGGGGGCTGCTCTGAGGGAATGAGAGCAGGACCAAGGAGCAGCGAAGGGTGGCTCTGAATGAGTTATGCTTGGACTTGATGCTGTATTTCATTGGGGCAGTACAGCTTATATAGGAGCAGGTGACATGGACAATGGGTGACAGGACATGGACAGGACAGGACAGGTGACAGGACAGGAACAGGACAAGGCCACATGGCCAGACAGGACAGGAACAAGGCCACATGGCCATACAGGACAGGAACAAAAAGAAAGGAGAGAAGGACTGTGAGCGGACAAACCATAATCCTGACAACAGAATGAGCCTCTTCAAATGGTGTTATATTGAATCTGGTGAAATTACAACAGATACTGTATTGGTATTGCATTATTTTTTTAACTGGCGATAACAATACATTTGATTTGTATTGCATTGGTTGGCCAATGCAATACATGTGTTCTGAGGAGGGATTTATTCATAAGGAATACAATACACTGTATAGCCTATACAAATACATGTAGCGCATTTGTTTCAGCATTGGCTCTACCACCAACAACAGTCTGGCCCTAGGAGTCCCATGGATACACCGCCTGGCTGTATTGGGGACTTGCCAGAAACAATGCCATTGACGGGACAATAGAATGAGCTGCAACGTCTTCTCACTTCCCTGGACGCTTCAGGCGTCCTGGGTGTAGTTAAGGGCTGCAAGTTTCAGATGAGCCTTGACTTTTCAAGTAGTGATCCTTCTGTGATGAGCCAACAACGGTCATGAATGTTTTCCAGGAATGTATGAGATGAGATGAGTGGATGGGAAAGTATTTGAGGATGGTTTTCCTCCCAAGGAGGCTGTGTGAGTACATGTCAAACAGGAGCCACAGTGAACTTGCTCAGCCACCTCCGTTGGAGCTTACCACCACCCACACCCCTTTCCATCAAAAAAAGAACCAAGCTACCACCAAAACCATCAAGATGAGCTCAGAAGCATCAAAATCGTTTCACTCCACCCAGCCAATCATGTGCTACTCACTCACCAATGAGAAAACCCAAGAGCACATTCACCCCAGCTTTGTTGTGGCCTCCCCTCCAAGTCGCAAGACAAGGGCGCACCAACCTCAGCCAGGGCCTCTCTGTTCCATTTCTCAGCCGTGAAGCGTTGGCCACTCCATCACAAACAACAATTCCCCAGGTCAGTGCTAGTTTTTTTCCAAGAGCAGTGACATGGTCCGCATGGGCATAGGCATCAAATAGTTCAACCTGGGTAAGAGCTCTCCCTACCATCAGCAAGGGAAATTAATCCGGGATACTGAGGACAATAATCCTGCTCTATCTCCTTCCTCACCTGCCAGTCACCCGGCCGGAACAAATGGTTGGGCTTGTTAATGTGAGTGGTGTATATTTGCATCAAACGACTAAACTGCTTTGTGAGTGCTTCATCTTCTGGGCCCATTGATGCCCGTGTGGTCTATCATTTATCTGCCAGTGCTTGTTTTTGGGTGATTCTCCCCCCCTTTTTGTTCTTTTAAGCTGCGTTGCTTGGAAGAAAACCACTCCTTTCTACCTTGTATTTGTTTGTCAGAAGACAGATCTTCTTTTCTTTTCTTTTAAGCCACTTTGCTTGGCCACAAACCACTCCTTAGAAAGAATTTTTTGTGTTGTTTTGTTTTGTTTCTGGGTGTTTCTGTAATGCTTGATGCAACACAGTTCAAAAATCCTGGAGTAAAATGATATTCTTCAAGCTTACAACAACTGGAATGTGAGCAGAATTGAGCATCTGGATGGGTAATGGGCGGGCCTGTGTCCTACTGGGGTGCAACTGCATGGAATAGTTTGGCTGGCCCAGTGGAACAGATCAAGCTTGGGACAGCCCATGGATGCGTACATGGGCTTGACTCAGGCAGCAGGCTCCAGGAGGAGGACCGCACAAAAATGGCATGGTTCTGGTTTGCAGCCCATTGACCATCCAGCATGGCTCCTGTTAGGACGCATCTGCTAGATGTCAGTTTGCTACCCTGCAAAAGGTGACCTTGGAAAATGTTTGGGCTGCAAACGGTAGCTAGGCCAATGTGTCCCCTGGACATCCAATGAGGATTGTCCCGGGGACGCTCAAGTGCGCCCGTGGTGTAGCCTTCCATTTACCCCAATGCTGACAAAACACACTATTTCCACCCAACACTTTGTTGTAACACTTCCTGCACCACTCCCAGTTTCATTGTGCTTGGCCAACCTGTTTTTTCATTATCCATTTGCCTCACAACAACAAATTCCCCTTGCCTGGCTTTGTTTCCTCAGCTACTGTTGCCAGATCCAAGCTACAGCAATCCAAATAGGTCTTTGTCGACCTGTTGCCTGTGAGCCCCTTTAAACACTTATTTTTTCAATCTCAACTTGATTTTTCAGTTAGACCTGATCCTGTCCCCATCTCAGACTGACCCTGGAAAGATAACCAGTCAACATGGCCACTTTCAACTTGCCTAGGCTCTGTCAATCATCCTCCAGCTCCACCTTTGCACCGCTCAACTCTACCTCACTCATCCCACTCCTACCCCCTCATTTTGCTTGGCAATCCTCAGACCATCAGCTCTCCTATCAAATCAAACGTCCTTGCTGCCAACCTCTCAACTCTACTCTATCAGCTTCTTGGCTCAGGAATTGGATTCCCTACAAGAACAGCAAATGCTGGGGGGTTTGTCATTTCAGTATTACATTCCATATTTACACCCAGAAGAAAATAAGAGGAGCTGATTTCATGCATCATCAATTTTTTTTGCCCTGGTCAGGAGCCAAGCTTTCTTGGAGCAATCAGCTGGGTAGGATCATAGCTTCCTTGCAAAGATCTGTGCACATTTCATCTTCAACAATGCCAGGCCCCCAACCCTTCACCAATCCCACATCTACTCTTGCCAATGTTTCCGCAGAAAGGTGCAGCATCATTATTGCAAAGCATGGGGTCAGAGTCTCAGCAGACAAGCCAGCGGTTGATCACGCTGACAGCAGAGCTGACGGAAGAGCTGGAATTGTTGAGGCGGGAGATCAAGGTGGAGCTGAAAAACAAGGACACCAAACACCTTATTATGGTTTTCAGGAAGCCACCCCATAACAGAAGAGTGGCCGGTTTCAGAAGGGCATCAATGCCACCTGGGCTCCTCTTCTCAACAAAAGAGACCCCTTAGTTCTGGATGAAAAGAGTCAATTATCAATTGGCTTTTCAGGGTTTTTTTTACATGAATTGTTTTTTTCTTTTGTTGCATGTCTTTCTTCATGCCTGCTGAATATCAATGGGAGATATAATCTCATCCTTGCTCAACATTACACTGCCAAAATATCTGGGGTACTCATGGAAGTTGAATTTTGATTTATGTATGTATTTGTAAAACTACCATCCAGTTCCTTTTAGCAGTATCTAGAAAGGTTTGGTCTTTGTGGGAATGACCAAAACGGCGCGCAGCCAAAGAGGCAAAAGGGCTTAGACCCTAGCCCACAAAATCAAGTCAGAAGGGGTTAGTACCCACCTCCTAGCCACTATTCACAGTGTGCGCGACTGACAAGTAGATCTCTGAATTAACTCGCTTCGCATTTTAGACTCCGCGCCATCAACCAGCAACAAGAAGAAAAGCAATCAAAGCAATCAATTGATCAGCTCTGAAAGCCAGCTCAGGAACAGAATAACCAGAGATCACACTCAAGGTAAGTCGTTCCTAAAACCAGCTAGAAACACACAAGCTCCACAGCACAAAGACTAACGATTGCTGTTCTAAACTGCAGACAACGTTGGCGTGCAAACACTATTGACTCGAATAACCGACTGTCCATAAGACAATCAGGATTACTCGAGTAAGTGTATAAAACTACTAGACAAAGAAAATAAGAAGAAGCAAGACGGCTGATTGGTCAACCACCCGTTAGCACAGAAACAAGCAACACTGCTCCCCCAATCCAAATCACAACACCACACACCCAGACCATTTACACCATCAACAATCAAAACCACCTGCTCTCTCCACACTCACAACTCAAACACCACAAACAAAACAATCACAAGCTCAGACACTCAAACAACACCACAGAGGAACGGACTTGATCCGCTCTTAGGTAGAGAAGATATTTCTTTCTTTTTACTCTCAAACCTGTGTAAATAGAAATTAGACTAGACAACCTACTTATGCAATACACGCTCTTAGTTGCGTAAATTCTTCAGTCTTTGTGATATGCCTAGCCTGATATGACTCTTGCTGACTTTGGGTTGTGTTTAATGGTGGAAAGGGATGTTAAGGGGGAATATTGGAGGAAAGCAGCTGTTGCATCAGCGTGTGAGCCAAGTTAATACCCATCGCTGCTGAGGAACCCACTGGAGTATAAATACATTTCTCAGAACAAACCACTAAAAAGCACACACGGACAGAATAACATGGCACCCCCCAAGAAATCAAGAAGCAATCAACCGACTAAGCAGCCCACGCCAAATGCCAGCAAGGACAACTTGGGATGGGTATGTCCATCACACTGTCACTACAAACATTTGCAATTCTACCAATCAAGAAAATGTGAACTTAGGATGGGAAAAACATATACCCAATTTTACAGAAAATGGTCAGAAGTGAAAAATAAGCTATACTGAGCATGCTCAGCATTTTTTTTTTAGAAACTGAGCAGAAATTATTTTTATTCATTCTGGCAACTTGAGGGGATTTTGCTGAGCATGCTCAGTTTTGCTCAATTTTTATTACTCATGAGCCATTTTGTTGAAAAAAGTTAACATTTTGCTTGACCCAAACAGTAGTTTTTTCTTTGGGTAAAATTACAAATGTTTGTAGTGTGTACTATCTTCTCAACCTATCTTGAGTTGGCCGGAACAGGGCTGACCAAATCATCATGTCAAACATCCGGCTCCTATAAAAAGCTTGATGGTACATCAATCACTCGATGACCTCACGTATGTTGAAGGAGAAAATAAAAAAAATCAAATTTATGCGCATGTTGATGCACCTCCGCAATATTTGGTCAACGTCATACAAGGTCAGTCAACATTGAACATTTTTATGCAATCCGTAACCACACGTCAGCAAGCGTCCCCCGCCAAATTGGCAGGGGCGTGTGGTTAAACGCAGCTTGCTGATGGGTTACGGATTTAGGTCCAACGTGAACCATCCTGATATGTAGGCGAAATGTTCAACCGGGCAGACATGCAATACAATCTGATGAGTAACATCTTGTACTAACTTAACTAAGTCCTCCCTTCTGCGGGAGCTTGAGTTTGGCGGGTGGCGAAGCCACCCCCTCCCGCAGGGAGGGACTTACAACTAAAGTTGGGGTGCTTGCCTGAGAGGACCTTGCGAGAATCTGGTACAAGTTTGAAAGGCTGTAGCTCTCTTGTCTTCAGAGCTACACATGTAGTTCCGCGGAAGGAAAGATGCACCTGCATCCTGGCTTTGCTTCTGTGGAACTCGTTCTTTGGATTTCCTGTTTGTTGACTTGTAAAGATCAAAAAGCTGTTCAGAGGTGATTGGCGGTTGCGCTTTGTCCCCCTCTGCGCAAACTCTGAGTTTTCCCAAAGCATTTCATGTCCGGTATTCTTTGAAAATTCACAAAAAAAAACTATTGGAATAGAAACTTTAGGGACAGCCGACGTTGCTGCTGTCAGTAAAGGACGCTAGGGCTTGGTGGGGCAAGGGAGGGGCAGACATTTAGGGACAGCCAATGTTGCTGCTGTCAGTAAAGGATGCTAGGGCTTGGTGGGGCAAGGGAGGGGCAGACCTAGGAGAGTAACGCAGAAACAGGATTATGGATTGCATGAGCACGAGAGAAGAAAAGGAGATTGGAGTAGAACAATGAGAAGGGAAGAAGAGATAAAGACCTTTAGGGACAGCCAATGTTGCTGCTGTCAGTAAAGGACGCTAGGGCTCGGTGGAGCAAGGGAGGGGCAGACCTATAAGAGTAACGCAGGAACAGGATGAAGAAGAAAGGAAACGGGAAAAAATGGATGGGCTGATAAAGGCGGGAAATACAACAGATGTCACAGATGTCATGTCACGAACTATCACTGAGATTCTCATTATTCCCACATAAACCCTCAATCTTCATTTCTTTGATAAACCCTGCGCTTTTTCCTAGAAGTCTGGTGGTGTGTCCATCAGTTTTGGCGCCGGTGAGATTTTTGGTGAGCAGGTTGGTTTGTAATTTTGTTGAAGGTATGTATTTGAGTTCAATTGTTTTAGGTTCAATATGGTCGCGGATGAAGTGATATTGGAAGTTCATGTGTTGGGTGCCATGGTGATAGATGGGATTTTTGGCAATTTGCATAAAGCTTTGATTTACAGGGTGATCGTGTCCTAACGCCATTGGTTGGAAAACCAAGATTCTTTGTGTTCATTATGGTAGTCCCCAAGGGTCAGCTTGGACTGATCCAACAATTTGATAAATTCAGCATTAGGGAGGTGTATGTAACCCCAGGTACCTCAGAAAGTGTGTGATCAATGCCCAACAGATGTGTCATGGACGCGCTGATCCATGTCTAAGTTATTGATACAGATTGATGGAGGTATCATCATGTTGTCAACGCGCATGACATTCTTGATTTTTCTTTTGGCATTGATTGCCAGAGTGTTCATGGCAGCTAACACTACATACCCTACAACATATCCCGTACGGGATACTGAGTAAGACATTACGGGATATACGGGATATCTTGTAGTGGTCAACTTTTTCAAACCACCCTCATATAACATCACCATATCACCATATCATATAACTGTCATATCCCAATCTAAAAATATCAGATCACTGTCATATCACAAAATACTAACATCATATCACTACTGTATCACAAGATGACACTATTGTAAGCACTGTCAGCATTGACCAGTCAAACATGGCTGGTCAACTAACTTAACACAAGTCCCTCCAATCGGAGGGCCTGGTAACCTGGGCGGGCGCAAAGCGCCCCTCGCCGCTTCGCGGCGACCTCCGAAGGAGGGACTTGAATGTTAAGTCAAGATTTTGGCGTGAGCATCTGAGGAGTTTTGGTGGTGAGTTTGTGCCAATCATTTTTAGACCCACTTCCACCCATGGCAATTCCGTGCCTTTTGGACTGTGAAATGCGTCTTTGCTGGGCGCATCTTTTCCAACTTCCCCTGTTATGAGAGGTCCCATGGTTCTTGATGCCGGTGCCCTCAAACATTTCATCTTTAAGACTCCCAAAGCTGTATGAAGTCCATAGATATGTTACCAGAAACTGTATCCATTCATTGTCCTGATTGCATATGGCAGGCAATACCGCACATACAGTGAATCCCAATTGAAAAAAACAGAAGGTGGGCAGCCATAGTATGCACTTAAAATATCATGTCAAGGACAAGGCTCTTGCTCAGATTGCTTCGCAAACCTGGTTGATGAGGTCTGTAGAGTAGGGAAAGACACCATTTTGATGCCAGGATGCCAGGCTATCACATCCCTTCAGGGCTTTCATGTAAGGCGAGGAGTGTTCCTACTATAATCCTTCAAAGCAATATTAGTGCTTTCAAGCCACCAAATCTGAAAGCTCTCACGCAGGTATGTTGAGATACCTCATAAGCCTCTCCTACGGAGAGCCCTCCGGGCGGGTCCCCCGGACCCTCCATTCGAGAGGCTTAGTTAGGCTAGGCTGGTCAAGCAGTTCCCAGACAGACATTTTCAACCAGTGATCTTGGAGATGCACTGTCCAACCAAAGCCCATGCTGGCCATTCAAGCGGGTCTTCCCAATCAGTTCCTGGCTGGTGGTGACTGGTTGCAGTCAAAAGTATTGGACAGGCCCATCCAACTGGCTGGCACGGGCTTTGGTCAGACCGTGCCTGTCCAATCACTGGTCAAATGCGGCTGTTCAAGAACTTCTCAACCAGCCGCGTTTGACCAATCAATGCCAGCAGTGAAGCTTACCTCACTCCAAGCTTGCATCAACAAAGGTCTTCAGTAATACTCAAGATGCCACATGTCAACTGCAGGAATTTGAGGAATTTATTATTGTGGTGCCTCACCCAGGGGCTGTCCCAGTGCATTGCCACAAAAAGTGCTTGACCTGATCAACAAGTGCAACAAAATTGGTAAACTCCATGCAAATCATCTGTATTAATGTGGACAACTTTCCAAGGCCACCAACAACCAAACACTGCCAGAAAACCAAACTCGGATGGCAGCATCCAAGTCTATATCAGATGCAGCCATCCGAGGCAAACTCAGTTTTGGCCCAACCAAGGCAATCCCTCATCTGATTTAAAATCGGTGAGGGTCCTCCGATGTAAAGATGCTTGAGGTGTCAACCAAGGGAAATCATTTCCTTGGTTGACACCCAATCAATGTTGCCTTGGGTGCCAGGCACCAAGGCATCATCCATTGGTTTGAAAATCACCGATTCAACTTTGAATCGGTGATTTTCCAACCAATGAAACAGCTCCATTGGTTGACATCAACCAATGGAAATGTTTAATTGGTTGATGTCAACCGATCAATTGATCACCAAGATAATCAGGAGAGTGGGTGCCACTTCTCCCCGAGTTATCTCGTTGCACAGTGGCAGCCACCCTGCTCACCGAGACAGCTCGGTGAGCAGGTACACCCTGCTCACCGAGACAGCTCGGTGAGCAGGTACACCCTGCTCACCGAGACAGCTCGGTGAGCAGGTACACCCTGCTCACCAAGACAGCTCGGTGAGCAGGTACACCCTGCTCACCGAGACAGCTCGGTGAGCAGGTACACCCTGCTCACCGAGACAGCTCGGTGAGCAGGTACACCCTGCTCACCGAGACAGCTCGGTGAGCAGGTACACCCTGCTCACCGAGACAGCTCGGTGAGCAGGGTGCACCTTTTCACCAAGCTGTCTCGGTGAGCAGGGTGCACCTGTTCACCGAGCTGTCTCGGTGAGCAGGGTGGCTGCCACTGTGCAACGAGATAACTCGGGGAGAAGTGGCACCCACTCTCCTGATTATCTTGGTGATCAATTGATCGGTTGACATCAACCGATTAAACATTTCCATCGGTTGATGTCAACCAATGGAGCTGTTTCATCGGTTGGAAAATCACCGATTCAAAGTTGAATTGGTGATTTTCAAACCAATGGATGATGCCTTGGTGCCTGGCACCCAAGGCAACATTGATTGGGTGTCAACCGAGGAAATGATTTCCCTTGGTTGACACCTCAAGCATCTTTACATCGGAGGACCCTCACCGATTTTAAATCAGATGAGGGATTGCCTTGGTTGGGCCAAAACTGAGTTTGCCTCGGATGGCTGCATCCAATATAGACTTGGATGCTGCCATCCGAGTTTGGTTTTCTGGCAGTGAAAAGGCTTGTTGTAACAAGTGGTTTCTGCGGTTGGTGCTCTATAGTCTCACTTTGACAATCTTGTCATTGCGGCAAAACCTTTAGTATAATGCCTTGTGCCTGTCAAGATGTGGCTTCACGTGTCAAAATTTCACAAATTACCTATTTTTCCCTTGTTTTTTCCGGAAAAAAGACCCTTTGATCACATGGTGAATCAGAAACCTAGATGTTACCAATGGATGCCTGTGAGCCAAAGATTGATTTGCACATAGTGGTGTGGTAGTACACACATTTTGCTGGTCAAGATTGGGCTTCACACATCAAAATTTCACAAATTACCTATTTTTCACGTGTTTTCTCGCAGGAAAAAAGACCCTTGCACATGGTGAAACAAAAACATAGATATGGCCAATTGATGCCTGTGAGCCAAGGTTTGATTTTTGTATTGTGATGTGGTAGTAACACATGTTTTTCACGTCAAGATTTGGCTTCATGCATCAAAATTTCACAAATTATCTAGTTTTCTTGAGTCTTCCCAGGAAAAAAGACCCTTGCACATGGTCAATCAGGAACATAGATATGACCAATTGATTCATCTGAGTCATGGGTTGATTTTCATATAGTGGTGTGGCAGTCTCATGCAGCCGTTTGCCTGTTAAGATGTGGCTTCACGCATCAAAATTTCACAAATTACCCTCTTTTTCTGCATTTTCTCATGAAAAAAGACCCTTGCACATGGTGAATTAAAAACATAGATATGGCCAATTAATGCCTTTGAGTCAAGATTTGATTTTCACATAGTGGTGTGTTATAATCACATGTTTTGCCTGTCAACATTTGGCTTCACCCATGAATATTTCACAAATCACCTTTTTTTTGTGTTTTCTGAGGAAAAAGTGCCTTGCACATGGTGAAACAAAAACATAGATATAGACTATTGACGCCTGTGGTCCAAGGTTTGGTTTATATAAATTGGTGTGGTAGTATTGCGTGTTTGACTATCAAGATTTGGCTTCACGCATCAAAATTTCACAAATTACCCATTTTTTCTGCATTTTCTCATGAAAAAAGACCCTTGCACATGGGGAATCAAAAACATGGATATTCCCAATTGATGCATGTGATTCAAGGTTGGAATTTCATATAGTGTTGCAATAGTATCATTCCTTTTGCCTGTTGAGATTGGGCCTCACACACACCCAAATTTCACAAATTACCTATTTTCCTGTGTTTCCCCAGGAAAAAAGACCCTTGCTCAAGGTGAATCAAAAACATATGTATGTCCAATTGATGAATCTGAGTCAAGTGTTGATTTGCAAATAGTGGTGTGGTAGTATCATGCCTTTTGCATCTCAAGATTTGGCTTCACGCATCACAATTTCACAAATTATCTATTTTTCCCATGTTTTCTCAGGAAAAGAGACCCTTGCACATGGTGAATCAAAAACATAGATTTGGCCAATTGATGACTCTGAGTCAAGTGATAATTTGAGTATAGTGGTGGGGTAGTATCATGCCTCTTGCCTGTCAAGATTGGGCCTCATGCATCAAAATTTTACAAATTACCTATTGTTCCCATGTTTTCCTCAGGAAAAAGACCCTTTCACATGGTGAATCAGAAACAAAGATATTAGGGGGTATCAAATATAGGCAAATCCACACTTATGTAATTGACTGGTTCTCAAAAATCCACCATTTTTAAAACCTGTTGGTTGCTCATCAAGCACCATTTTGGATGCAGTAATGAAGAAAAAAAAAATGCAATAATTGACTGGTTTCTAACTGTGGATTTGGTATATTTGATACCCCCTAATATCAATTGATGCCTGTGAGCCAAGGATTGATTTCCATATAGTGGTGTTGTGAGCCTGGGTCTCTTATGTGACAACAGGACACAAGAAAGGGGAGCACAATAGTTGATTCCAGAAAGGATAAGGAGAGGACAACTATTGTGAAGTAGAGAAGGAAGAAGGAGAGGAAGAAGAATAGGGTTATAACTATGAATATGATGATCTTTGGGATTCTATGGGCTATTCTGGGTCTCTCCTTAAAGGAGGATGGTTTAAGGGCAGATAAGCTTAACCCCTCTTCTCTTA